>JAODLI010000227.1:0-12206 GCA_027575585.1 Percopsis omiscomaycus | reverse complement strand
GACACAGAGAGAGAGAGAGAGAGAGAGAGAGAGAGAGAGAGAGAGAGAGAGAGAGAGAGAGGACCTCTGCATTCACACTGCCTATAATTAGGAGCTAAGAAGATTGGCTTTTGCCTAATGGTCTGACAGGCCTTTAACAGCCCGGGGCAGTGTGCATCTCGCCCATTCATGCCAGTTCCAGCTTCATTCTTTACTTCCAGTCTCGAAAGAGAGACATGATCATGAGTGTCTACAACGTTTAGGCTACACCGTGGGTTCATATAGTGCGCTGAATTATCACACTGTATTATGACTGCAAGTGACTCATGTCACTCACTTTGCTTTAAAGATACACCCCTCGATACAATAACAGTAACTGGCACTTCTCTCAACTCCCCTACAGCTCTCCCAGGCACACGACGTCCTCTGCCTCTTCCCACGGAAATGCCACACGCGCTTCCGGGCACAGGTGGGATTCAGACGCAATCAGTGACCTGGGGAGGAATATTAAGGAGATTCAATTAACCCCGGCCTGCACGCAACACACACAAGTGTGTGTCCGTCCGTATATGTCCCTGATTCAGTCATCCTATATAGTAGCACAGCACTGAGATTCTATAGCGTCTCCAGATAATTAGCGTAGTCAGTCAGGAGTTTGACAGTCAAGGTAAGTAACTGTCGGCACAGGTAGCTATTGCGGTGACAAGCTGTCAAAATGTAGTGGAGGAATGTGACAGCAAAGTATACTTCCCGAGTAAGGAAGGTCTTTGCTCTGACAGGGTGGCCTTACTGTTGGAACTATGCAATGTGTCAGGATATGTTCGCCAACTCATGCCTATAGCTCACATTACAGTTCCAATGGTCAGAACTAATGGTAATGAATGAATGAATGAATGAATGACTGGACAATGAAGTGCTTCATGTCTAATGTATACGACATTTCCAGTCCAAATGGTTTCAACGCTCCAGCCAGAGCTAGATTTAGAGCAGCGTGGAGATGTATGGCTGATGCTGTTAGTAATAAACTAAGCCTACAGTATCACGGATGCTGTTTATATCATGCACAAAATATACCCATTGATAATTAAAAAGTACTGTAACAACACGTATGCATATTGTTAATTCAGGATCTAGCTCTGTGATATGAAATACCATTACACTGTTGCCCCAGAACAAATGCCATATGCCTTGTAAAGTATTCTTATTTTAAGGGAAGCGAACTAATCTCGCCAGAGGGCCGGTCCCTGTAGTGCGAAAAAGTTACTGGCTTGATTGGTATTAGTAGAAAGTCTGGAAGGAAAGCTTAAAAGTACATAAAACACATCCACTGTTATGTACCAGTTGGTTTAAAGATAGCACCTATGTGGAAAAATTGCACATTTTTTATTTATTCTTTCCCCTGAGAAGTCCCTTGGCACACTTTCAAGGTCACAAATGGAACAGTGTACTTTATAATGGAAAAGGAGTATGTTTGCCGAAGTAAATCAAATTAACACCTACACGAGTATAATACAAGTTGACAGCGAGCATCAATTCTCCAGTTAGATGAGCTGGCAAGAGTTGTGCTTTAAATTGATTTGTTGTAATATAAACAAATGCAGATGCTTGGGCTTGGGCCATATGGTGCTTTAGAGGGAAGCGAGACCGCCGTAATGTAATGATCTGACAGAGAACATCAACACTAAAACATCTACCCCCTAAAAAACAGCATAATTACATTTTGTATGTGGAGGGCTTTATACGCTGTATGCCGCCGTTGACTTCAGAATAATAGAGAAATTACAATTTGGAGAAATGTTTATTTTTTTTTACTGGAACCAAATAAAGACATTGTTTTTCAGGATATACACTGTATATTGCATCAATGTGTGATAGTAGCAATCATACTATCATTGCTACAGTCCTAATTTCTAAATAAAAACTTGGAGCATGGGAACTGGAAAGAAGAGACACATAAACAAAATGTGAGTGTAACACAACCTGTGTGTGTGTGTGTGTGCATGCGTGCTTGTCAGTCTTTGAACTGTAATCAATACAAATCTAAATTTAATAGGACAGGAATATGTGCCCTCTCTCTCGTCCCTCCCTCATGCAATCTAGTGGAACGTCACCATGGGAAATGAGGCCGTCTGTGCACTCACACCGCCATCTTAGTATTATGAAACAAGAAAGCACAAGTCTACAACCCCTCTGTTGTCATTGCTGGGCTGCCTGGTGCGGAAGTGGCCAAACTACTGCTCTTGACAGCTTTGTGGCGGAGATATTACACTGGAATCTAGACCGAGATAGCATAAAAAATACATCTTCGGTTTGCGTCAAATCTCTGTTTCCATAGAGACAGCTACGGTTTGAAAGTCGAGCAACGCCATCATTATGTGGCGGTTGAGATGGCTTTACTTGATGGAGTCACTCTGTGATACGCTAATCATGGCTTTTTTCCTGTCAGCCGTCCTTACTGGCACAGAACAAAGTAGATGAGCACTGATAAAGTAAGACAGAGATGAATGGCTACAGGCCCTTCATTCTGACACATGGCTATTTACAAAAATGTTAGCTCTGTCTCGTCCCTTAATCTGTTTTTTTTTACCCGTACTGACACAAAATGATCAATGCAACACATGTCCCGCGCTTTCCACTGAAAGGCTGTCTTGAACAACCCCCAGTCTCAAAACAGTGGCTGAGTAAGCGGCTGAAAACTGAAATAAACATATCAGTTAAGCGAGAAAAGGATAACCTGTCCACTGTAAAGCTGAGCAGTCGTAAAGTGTAAAATGCTGGGTGTCTATGCAACTTTGTATGGGTGTATGAAGCATGGATTAGCTGTTTGTACCACTGTTTGATCAAATATGTGTTTAAACCTACACATTTCTGACTGTTGTCTTCCAGTCTCACATACAGAATGAATAGAGACATTGTCTATCGAGTCTCCTATCAATTGAATTCATTTCCTTCACAAATAAATTAGACATCCTGAAAAACAAAAATAACTTGAAAAGAAGAGGCGGCTGTATTGGCGTAAGGAGCCACTTATTGGACCACGTTTCCTCTGCCAAGGCCCATAAATCGGCTGCCAGATCACCGTTGGCGTGATAAAGCGTCTCCGCTAACTTAGCGGGAAAAGCCAAAACTGCAGCGAATGGCGTTTCAGAGACGAGCTGTCTGCCCACGTAAAAAAAAAAGGACGGGGGGAAGAGCTGCTGGGGAGGAAAAAAAGGAAAAAACAAGAGATGGGGGGCGGACATGATGGGCATACAAGGACGACGATGATAAATGCGGCCTCGCCGGGCGTTCCATCACCGGGCCTTCATCTGTCACCTTGATAGGATGCCTGGAAGCCGAATCAGCCATGTAAATACCAACAAACCAGTTGTTCTGAACCTCTGCAGGAGACAAACTACTGCTGAACCAAGAGCAAACGCCTGACTAAACCCATGTATTTCTACAGTGTAGGTTCAGATGAGCCTTGATAAAATGCAAAGCTTGTTATGGTTGTTTACAGGTTTAGTACCTCTGGACCATGAAGGTCGTTCTCATTTAAATGAATGTGTTTTTTGTGTGTATTCTTAACCAGAATACACACAAGTTGGCTCAGATGGACCTCAAACTAACTGACTTTTCAAGTAGGATGAGGTTACAGTTAGGCCATTGTAGTGTGTAATCACCACCACACCGGTCCCACTCGGTTAAACATCTGCCTCGTCTATTCAAAGGTTAACTTAAGTACAAGTTACAGGCAGCAGTGTAAGGCAGGGTCCAACGTCGAACAGTCCTCGTGCGTCTGTGTCTCTTCCCGCTCCTCTCCTGCTGCTCCTCTTTACTATGGAAACCCTGTTGATTATTAATCACCCCACACCTGTTTCCAGACCCTCGAGTCCCGTGGACCACACCTCCCGACACTCTCTCCCCCATACAGACAGTGTTGAACCACGGCCACACCTCCACAGTCGTTTAGCAGACGCTTCTACCCAAAGGGGACTTACAGTGAGCACAATTACTTAGAAGTATTAAGGAGCAGGAATGGGTTAGGATCTAGACCGCTAGATCATCCTGCCCCCCCCCCCCCCCACGCTACACAATAAATTCTCCCCATATTTCAACTTGGCATGGCTGCTGCCTGCACCTGAAAGCCACGGGTCTCTATAGGGCTCACCCACGATCATCATCTCACAGATCTGCAGGAGCTTCTCTGAGATTAAAAGTTGCCCCGAGGTTCATCCTCCGGCTGTTTTCAGCAGAACCTGGCAGCAGAACCTGGCAGTCTGCTTTGGGCAGCTTAACCCCCGTGGGACAGGTCAGCGGTGATGAGATGGGGGTCTAAGGAAAACTGCATAGACAAAAGGTGGAGTTTCAGCTTCACACAAGGCACTTGCACCAGCAACCATGTAAAACCCACACATGCAGCAACACAGTTGCTCATATGAAGATGATCATCCAACTGCACCTCTAGATTACGTCACGTCAAAAAGCATCAGATCATGGGCCGGGAACTTGAATAGACTGACATCGACGATGGCTTTAATTCTCCCCGAGATAACTCAGCTACACTAAAACACACTAAAACACAATCCACCCCCCCAGACAAGGGGAGATGGGGCAGGATAGAGTTAGAGAGGAAAAATGGTAGAGTGACAGAATTCGACAGTGAAAAAAGTAAGGAAGGTGTGATGTAATGAAAGGCTTTTGCCTCGCAGATGAATTTCTCAGGACTTATGGGGAAAAGTATCTACTAAAGTCTGTCTGTGCGGCAAGCAGGTCTGACATGCGTTTCCCTTTTCCAGGCGATGGGAGCCATCAGCGCTGTTTGCAGCTATAGCTCAGGGGCAAATTGCACACCTTTTCATTCCCAAAGTAATTTTTGAAGGCGTCATCAGGGTTGGGGTCCCGGTGGAGTCTGTACAGAGATCGATGCAAAAAAAATGACTTGAATGCATCACAAGCGTCCTGAAAAACAACACTTGCGGCGTATCCCCACGCGTATTTATACAAAGACAGGCGTGTGAGCAGTGAGAACTTTATCTTTGAGGACCAATCTGCCAGCTCCTTTTCTTCCCCTCTAACACTTCACTGCATTCTGTCTTGTTGCGCAGGATTGGAAAATAGAGGGCTTTCAGGCAAGTTTCGACATAAAGTCTTTAAGTGGAGGTGGGTAGCATTGCGGAGCACTTGTTACAAATAGAATACAAAGAAAAAAAATAGCTAGATCTAAAGGGTCTGCATTGATGTCATCAGAACAGAAGCAAAATTGAGGTAAAGTAACATCAGGTGCATAAAGGCACATAAATTCCCTCTAATCATGTGTATAGATGTCTTAACAGCCTGGATTTTGTTGTTATAACAAAAACACTACAGTGGGAAAGATTTCTGGAATTGTTTTTGTTCTGTTTCCCAAGATGCATTGCCCATGCAGCCTTGCACAACATGCTGCAGTTCTGAGGCATTGATATCTATCACCTACATCCATAAGATGTGTGATAGTACAAGCCTGGGAACCATTTACAGTTTTTAATGTAAATGAAGAAGAGCCTGGACTGTCTGTCTTCTTTCTGCCAGGTGGGCCCTCCTAAATCAAGATAGAGGGTAGTTTCCTGAGGGAGAGGGATCAAACCTATTGTAATAGACTTTGGACCGCACTACACACTAATTCACTAAGTAATCTCTTGTTGACCAGTCAGTGACCTCAGTGTGAGAGGTAAGACGACCTTCTGTGCCATAGTTACACTTGGGAGCTCTCTTTGCTGTTTCTGTTTGACAGAACAAATGGCAAAAGCACACACACACACACAAACAAACCCGGGGAACACAATCAACCTACATGTTACCCGGATGCAACAAATGAAATATGAAGTGAGAATGTCACTGCTGAGAACACTCCATGGCGATAACCAGCCGAGGAGTGGTCCCCAGATCCTCATAACCACAGGCCAGCCAGCTCTAATATGTAAAGGATCGATTGATCAAAATGTATGTGAGGGCAATTCGAGTTAAAGATCTCATCTCTGCCACATTTCTGGCATGGACTTCCAGCATCACCTGAACAGCCACGGTCACCCACGGTCACCCTGTTCTGTTTGGACAACTTTCCACAGACCAGAGATCAATGCCATTCATCTAATTGTTGTTTTACTGCAGCTTTATGGGCATTGAAGGACTACAAAACATATTGGAGATGATATTACAAGAATACCTGTTATGATAATATGGTGCTGAACCTGCATGTAGGTTTAATCCTTCTAAGAACATCCTTTCTTCACAGAGGTATCAGTTCTTCATGTCCTTTCGATCGATCATTAGCCTTTTTTTTGCTTGTCAACTAAACATTTTTGCACGGCTAGAATTTGCATTTCAATTACAATAGGGCTACCCGCTTGAAGGTGTGTCTTTAACTAATGACACACTAATTAACGAATTTGTTGTCTGTCTGCCCCGCTGGTGTTATTGTGGTCAACAACTTTTTTGTAGCCTAGGCCTACGGTTTTGAATTTTCTCTCGGCACTGTACGAACTCAGGATGCAAATCTCCTCCAGCTTGCTTGCAATGCGTCGGTCGTGAATGAGTTGGCTCCTTACTTGAACGATATAGAAGCCGGCCCCCGTGTGAGAAATAATTTCTTTTTTTCTTAATACAAGATTATAATATTATTCATCCATCGGGACCGTGTGCGGAATGTGTTGGAATCAATCTCAAGTTTCAATACACGCTACATGCATGATATCAGTAGAAAGCTTGGAATCATAGGTCCAATCATAGGACTCTGGTCCATCTGACGTCAACGCAGCCCGCTTGGAGGCGGGGCTAGCACGGCTCGGCACATTTAAACTGGTAATGGAAACACAAATCAGCATGGCATGGTTTAACTTGGCACAGCCAAAAGGGCCAATGGAAAAGCCCCAGTAGCTAATTTTACCATGGTTACAGTTTGAAGGCACTATAGTTTTCAACTTTCTTGACATACAAGCACTTCTTCAAGAGAGCGTATACAGACATTGTGTGGCTACACATTTATTTATGGTCCAATGTGCATAGCTTGTTTTGTATTGTCTCCTCACAATCCCTCTATGGTCCAGTTGGTGTATGAGACAATATGTAGGGTGTGTTTTAGGGTGTGATGACTCATCAAGGTTAAATGTTATTGCTTTAAGGTAGCATCGCTGCCACTGGCCTACTCTTGAAGCTTACTGTATATGTGCTTGGCGAGGTATAGTGCACAGTTGAAGCAATGAGTAATGTTTGGTACAAGCAGACAGTTAGAAGACAAACAGCTCTGCGTGTAATAAAACACTAAAAACCCAGTTATTCAAGCGCAGATTCTGTACTTCTCTGCCCGCACATCCCTGACCTAAAAGCCTTCTTTTCCAGCTTAGCACTGAATGCATTGGCTTTGCCTCTCAGAAAACCAAGCTAGCATTCTCCTCGCCGCTACACTGCCGCCCACCGCACCCCCTAGACAATCCCACCTTTGCGGGTCTCTGATGAGAATCCCCAGAGGCCGTATAAAAGATGAAGAAAGGACAGTAGAGGGGAGAAAAGAAAAGAGAGAAAGAGAACTATGAGCAAAAGTAAGGGTCCGGAGCCGTCTTTTGTCTGAAATCACATCCATTATTAACCAAATAGCTTGGGTGAAACGAGACAAGGGTTGCTTATCAGTCGGGCCATTTGCTTCTGCCGGAGGAGCTTGGGAGGTAAAGTAGGCCAAAGCGTCACATGCAACAGAGAAAAGCTGTTATAATTAAATTCCCGCAGTAAGTAAAGGATTTCCATGGCTTGAAATTAGTTTTCCAAGGCCCCAGCTCTGTAAAATTGCCTTTTTTCCTATTTTTGATTTCCTCTTTTCTATAATTCTCTTTCTTTTCTATGCAGCTCTTTATTATTCCAACCATATTGTGGTGAAGACAAATGACTCAGGTTTAGGTTTGACTCCATGTTTCCGGCTGGCTACACAGTGTAAAGTGTTTACTCTACCTTGGATGCATTCCCCGCAAATCTCTCTATTAAGGCTATTAGATGAGCCATTTACTACAACCTCTGTTCTGCAAAGTTGGATCTAACCTTGTGAGCATTCATACAGCAGCTAGGGGTCTTATCATTGTTTATGCACACTCATACAGTGGTTGTCCATTTATAACTCATAACAACATAGCACTTTAGGCCAGCTACTCTAGGTACTTTTCGTCAATTCATGCTATGTGCTATGGCACTATGGTATCCATTAAAGCAGATTACAAGATAGAATCTGTTTAAATAACTTTTAGATTTATCCTTTTTAAATCACAATTTGAGAGCAACACCTGGAATATATCCAAAATACTGCATGGGCCTCATACTCAGTCTAGTGATTGCCTGCCAGCCTCACAACTGCTTTGGACCACATGTTCTTCAACTCATCATGGGAAGCCTTTGCAATCTAACTCCTTATATAAACCATTAAAGCTTCTATTCGAAGCTTTTTAAGCATAATTTTCTTTTTTTGTCCTCATTTGCCTCGCTTGCTGCTGGAGAGCAAGACAAATGGAGACAGCAGATGCAAATTATAGTTTCCTCAATAGCGTCCAAACGCATCAGTTCCGGTAGGGTGTCCTGGGTGAGCACTCCTTCCTTTCCCTAAAGCCGGTCTGTATCGTGTTATGTCACATGACATAATGTTATTTTTTACAAAAACTAAAGACATAACTTAAAGACATAACTTTGAATCAATCTTTTCTATTTTTTGTTAATTTACTTTCAGATTTAAAGGCACGACGTGGAGTGTTCCAGAAGCAATCACATTTCTCTGAGTAAAGACTATTTTCCATGATTCTAATTGGTTTGTCACAAATAGCATGTGTTTCTGGTTTCAAAGAAGATCTTTAGCAGTTTAGCAGAGGAAATGAGGAAGAAAGTGATGTTTCTTCTCCAATAACTAGGCTGTCTGACTCATACGCTTTGGTAACACACAAAGGTCAAACATCAAAAATGGCCACCCACACCAACTGCCACTGGTTTGTAAGACAAGCTGTGATATAATCTTATAGGCTACTTGCAACACATAGACAACACAAACTTAGTACTGTACTGTGAATAATTTCAGTTAGTTCCTTATAAGAGCTGGTTAAGAATATAGATACACTTTTAGTTCCAAACTGGCTTTTAATTTAACTTAAATTCTGAGATACTGTATGAGGACACATCTGTCTCATACAGTATTGGTTATTAGGACATTACAACACCCTTGCGGTTGAAACCTGCTTTGCAAAAAATTTGTTTGCATTTCAAAACATAAACAGTGAGCTGGAGAGTAAATTTGCGGTTCTTGGCGATGCTATAACACAACTAGGTGTTCCCCCTTGAAAACCAACTTCCCATGGGCAGAAAAACCCTTCTGAACACCCGTGATACATTTCAGCTGTGATCTCTGCTGTAAACTAATTCACCATGTTGCCTCCCAGGAAAGGCCTAAATAAAGAAAAATAATCTAATCTTTCAAGGTTAGAGGGAAAATGCATGAGCACGCTTCGCATGTGGATGCAGGCATTTCTGAAATGAGGCACGCACCCACGGCTGCAGACACCCGCCAGCCATTCTCATCTCGGAATGAAAGATAACACACAGGAGGAGCATAACTCATAGCTAGGCCGGAGGGGAGAAAAGTACTTGCCCCACCCTGCCCACCTCTTATCATTGACAACTCCTCAATGAATTGGAAGGTTGGGGTGAAGCCCATGTGCCGATAAGGGGAGAAAACTCATTTATTTGGGTTCAGGAAAGCTGTCTGGAGAGTAGATATCAACACACGTCTGAATTTTCCATGTTATCGTTCATTCATTCTCATGAGAAACGTTTCGCTAATAAACTGTCTATCAGCAATACATGTATATTATGGGCACAATATAGCCACAGTATAGTTAAGTGATTGTACACGGCTGGTACATTCATATTGGGGACTGCAGACAATACAGACGTGTTTTGGAAAAATTACAATCAATACTGCTCAGACGGGAACAAAGAATAAGACGTGTAGCTTTGACCTGTCACAAATTCTTCTTTGAATCCAGTAAAGGGTATAGTCTGACGATGAGAGGTTCAGCCGCAGAAACACTTTTTTCTTCTGTCTCTTCCCTTCTACAAAGTGTGACATGGTCCCACACAGACCATCTAGAAGGAGATAATTGTTTTTTCCTCTGCTTGGTTGCTATTGATTTCTTATTACCTGTGGTGACTGAACACAGGCTGTAAATTAAATGATGACTCCTGACAAAATAGCCCCCCAACCCCCGAGCGCAAGTTAAAACGCAAGTAATAAAGGAAGCGTAATAAGTCTGCTTTAAACTACCCTCTTTGATCATAAAAATTAATTATTTGTATGATACGGATCAACCGAAAGGTGGGACAGCTGTTTAGGAGTTATTTTTTCAATCGCATTTTAAGTCTTCTCTTTACAGTGATCTCTCTGTGACTGACACCCAAACAACTGTAATTGACACCAAGATAAAGGATAAATTAAACCATAAAACTCATTAGGGGAGCCACAAGTGCAGATTTGAAGATTCATATTTATAAATCGCTCAATTAATTGGGTTTGAATGGCCCAGTGCTCCTCTTGTTTGCCCTTTTGCAAGCTCACCTGAGTAAAATAGCTCATAATGTCTGGTTACGGGTGGCTGGGGGGGTTCACAGTAATCTTACATTTTCAAACTGTAGATCTTCAAATTTTGGCCAATTCCCCAGGAAGACAATGAGATAAGAGGGCTATTTTTACATTCCTTCTCATTACATCCGTGGGAAGTTATTCAAGAGCACTACAAATGGATAACAGCGTGCTAATGTGTGCATTACATGTGATCATGTCGTTTCTGAGTCAAAGATGGATGGTATCAGCAAAGCAAATTAACTTTGTGTGAGGGGGGGAAGTGGTGGGGCGCTATTGATATGTAGAAATAACAATAGTTGTATGTGTTCATGTATGTAACAATATCTTCATTTTGTGGAGGTTTGCTGTGAGATGGAAAGATGAGAATGTCTCACACTCTCTCTCTCTCTCTCTCATACACACACACACACACACACACACACACACACACAAACCTATCTCCCTGGCTCAGGAAGTAGACACTTGGGTAATGACTCTCTTTAGTGTACGAGCCCGGCCGTCCCAGAATTGTGTATGTCTTTGTGTGAGACCCCTATTCTCTCCTTGCGGCTATTACTGTGTCAGTTGATCATCCATCTTCCCCCCAGTACACAATAGGTACGGTGTTCTTAAGAAACTCATCAAAACAGACAGAAATCTCGCAGCCACTCCGCCCCTCCACACGCTGGAGGGCACAGGGGTTGTTGTGGAAGGTGCGGCATATGGATGTAATTAAAAAGGGTAGCAGGTTCAAGAAAGCATGTCTTTTCAATTAATTTGGCCCTTGGATTTTTTTTTTTTAAATCTATGATTCCGTAGACAGGAGTGGATAATTGACACATTAAAGCGGAGAGTAAATAATGACTGGTGGAAGACGATGTTGAGATGTGAACGTATACAGTAGAGAGCCAGTGGACTAACGGTGGATCTTGAGCAGCTCCTAGTGGTCAGTTATATGATGACATAGTTAGCTGCAAAGGATACCGGTGTGTTATTGGTGTTATTTGTCTTCAGAAGAGTTGGACAGTGGCCTCCTTGCCTTCCAGCTACATGTGGTCTATCACGCTATTAACAACATTGTATTTGTGTATACAATACTGATCAATTCTGTTGTGTGTTTTAATGCAGATATGTACCATTTAGGAGGGCAAATTATTTACCAATATCCTGTCATTATGACCTAGTATCAATAATATTTTATTGACTAATTCTATTTCAAAAGACTTGTGTGACAAATTGTGGATAGTTGATCCCTGTGAATTTAGTTTTTACAATTAAATATCCAAAAAAAACGAACATTGACAATGACAGGATCATTTTAATGCTGTTTATATGTTGATATGCAAATAATAAAACTAAAAAATGTTACTCACATAATAAGACTTATAATTGTCATAAATAATGGTGATCAAAATGTTGTGGGGTGTAATATAGTAATGGAGAAGAACTTTAAGGAGATTAGGATAACTTTAAGGCTGTAATAATGTAAATTCATTTAATTGCCATTCTTTTGGTACCGTGCCATTTCCTTTGTGAAATGAGGCCATATCTCTCTCTCTCTCTCTCTCTCTCTCTCTCTCTCTCTCTCTCTCTCTCACACACACACACACACACACACACACAC
>JAODLI010000226.1:0-33239 GCA_027575585.1 Percopsis omiscomaycus | reverse complement strand
TGTGTGTGTGTGTGTGTGTGTGTGTGTGTGTGTGTGTGTGTGTGTGTGTGTGTGTGTGTGTGTGTGTGTGTGGTAAGATCTGGTATCCGTGTTGCGATTACACAAGCATTTTAAAACCTTTAATTGTGTGCAGGGTATTTCCACATGTGGTGTAAACATGCAAAACACCTTAGCAGAATTAGTGTCTAGCCATGTCTTGTAAGGGAACTTCTTTCAAGGCTGTTGTGTTTAAATTGAAGCACACAATTGTACAATTTACGCCACCTCATTAAACCCCATTGTTGTGTGTGGTATCGGGGACCTACCTTTACATAGCTCAGATAAGTTACCCTACTCTTCAGTCAGATCATTTATGTACAGAAATGTGCAGGTCATCTGCTGAGAATAGATTTAGAAAAGAATGTGCACTCCATAACACAGGAAGAGAGATAAACAGGAGCCAGGAGAGCAGAGGAAGACTTGACCTTGCTTATATAAAATACACCAGCTACAGTGACGTCAGTGTTCTCTTTATAGTTGACTGTGTTGAAAGAAATACACGTAGGTAATTCTTCACTTGCCACATTTGTACAGGTAGCAGCACAACTTACACTGAGAAAGCCGTTCTTAAGTTATGCTTATGGAAAGTTTTACTGGTTCATTAGATACTAGTACTTATTCATTATTAATAACTGTTCTAATAGTTACTAGCATATATATTTGAATTTTACTAGTAACATTTTAAATTTAACTACTGTATCAAGTAGTCATTTTGACTAATCATTACCAATGACAAGTAAAAAAGATACTGTTACTAGTTACAATTGTTATAGTTACCAGTAACAAATAAATACGTAGGTACTAGTATCTAATGAATTCTTACTTGTAAAACTTAAATAAATACTAATACTGCTAGCTATTGGATAGTTACTAGTAACTACAAAATAAATATTAGTATATAATGATAGTTACTAGTAAAACTGAAATAGATACTAGTAAAACTGAAATAGATACTAGTAACTATTGGAATAGTTACTAGTCAAAAGCAAAAAGTTGATATCTAAGATTGGAATAACAACTACTATCTATTAAATTGTATATATCCTTAACTTGAATAAGAACTAGTAAGAATCTATTTGGAGATATCTTAATTTAGAAATACAGTATCATGTCGGAAGTTTGAAAAGTGCTGAGCTGAAAACTAGTATCCCCACACTTTGTGCCCCAACACACCCACACACCTTACAGATTTATCCTGTCACCTACTGTACATCCTAACAATGCACACAATCACTCAGATTTATGTCATATTATTCAATGCACACAATTACTCTATTTCATTCATATTCTCCCCAAAAATGCCTATAATGTATATGGGTCCACTGTACATGAAGAAGCTACAGTCAACCTCTTCAATTTTATGCACACTGTCGTTGCCAAGTCACGTTTGTTAGCATATGATCTTGTTGTCAATCTTACTAGTACTTATTGGGTTAGGGATATCTTTCATCTAAATAATTACTAGCGACAAAAAATAAGAACTAGTATCTAATGAATTGTTACTTGTAAGTCTTGAAGAAAGAAAAAACGGCTTGCGATGGCTTGCATATTTAAATTATAAACCAGACTTGTTAATACTATACACAACCTAGTTGTCCTTGGTTTACTGCTGTTTGTTTAAAACAAAACAACACTGTTTTTTGTTTTTTATTTCTGCTTTTCCACTATAGCTGAACACAGCTCTTAATGTTTATGTGTTCACCTCTGACTTTTGTTGAAGAGGAACTGCGTGGTGTGGTTTTCACCATACACATCATTATCGTCACATGAGAAACAGTTTGTGTTGTCAGCAAAACACTGTGCCAGTGTTTTCTCTACCTACAGCCTCTCTATCTCCAACAACTCCCGTTCTTTTACCCATGTTATGACTTTGTATCACTGCCTGAAGCAGAAGATAATGTTTTTGTCATCTATAAACAGTCTACATGTCATACATGTCTTACGTATACTGTATCTCAAAGTAGTCATTGAGTCATTTTTATATATTGTACATACACTAAATATATTACACATACTGTGGCAGTGGAAAGTTAATTATTTTAATACATGGGTGAGAGACATTGAAAAAAAACCTGCAGTGTCAATTTACAGATTGACTGAAAGCTTGCCATAGGAACAGTGTAGTTGTAAAGTAGCCTACAGCTTACAGCTCCCTGGTCTTTACTGCTGTGATATATGGTCCATGTCCGTCCAGAGGAAAAGTATTGGGGTTAAGTTGTCAACACAGTGCAGGAATGTGGCACCTTACCGTCAAGTGAAGGCTTCCGTAGAGACCCTTGGTCGAAGGTCACTTGACGGAGGGCAAGCTCAGTAAAGTAAGAATTTCCCTGGTAGTGAACAGAACTGGGATATATCTGTTTCAGATGGTAGTGCCATTTTCAAGGGGTGCTTCCACAGGCCTGACAACATCACCGTGGCACTCCCGTTCAGTGCAGTCATCCAGAACATGTCCGTGGACAAGTGTGTGGACATGTGCACGGAGAAGGTGAGCAGCTGAGCACCTGGGTTCTGCCAAGCTATTTGTCACTTTTCATGCACTCGGCCCTCACGGCTCTCTCCCATTCCGTGTTTTTCAGGAGCAGTCTTTGGCTGTCCTGGCGGGCGATCGATGCCACTGTGGATTCCCAACACTTCACTTCTCCCTACATGAGCCAGAGGATGAGGGCATGTGCCTTCACCATTGCCATGGGGAGGAGTTTGAGAACTGTGGGAATGACGACTACTTTGTGGTCTATCAAACACAGGTTCAAGGTAGGTCTAGACTGATCTCTACAGCCATTTGTTTTCAGTACAAATAGGGCACAGAGTTGGAAAGGAAAGTCAGACAAGGCAGGTGCCAGAAACAATACACCAGATACAATACACCAGAAAGGTGTTAAAGGTGACAATAAAGCTAATCAGCTCACAGAAAGTCCCAGTACAGTTATGTATTTGGTCATTCCTTCTTTCATATTGACTACTGTATGCATGACTCATTGCTAATCTCAAGGGATCTCTTCTGCATGAGTTTCCCCCTATATCATTGATGTGGGATGTCTTAATGATCGCTCTCCAGGGTTTCAACATCTTTAAAACCACAGGCCACTGACTAAAGCCCCTGGCAAGGCATCGGCCATCTTTCCTAAACGCTGAGTTTGATTTAGTCACATATCAGGAAGTAACAAGATGACATGGCAAATCACGCAATTGACGCACATAATTAACCAGATTAAAAATGTTGTTAGTGTAGAATCCAGTAAATAATTCATGTAATCTGTTGTATTTTTTTTATATGTCCCCTCAGATAACCGTTGCATGGACAGACGCTTCTTGCCCACTCGCTCTAAGCAATTGCTGGCCCTGGCCAGTTTCCCCGGAGCTGGCAACACCTGGGCACGTCACCTCATAGAGTTAGCCACGGGTTTCTACACGGGCAGCTATTACTTTGATGGTTCATTATATAATAAAGGTAGGCCTCGTCACTGAACTGACACAAACATCAACAACATCATTAACCACAGCTGTATCATACATTCCCTTCCTTTTATTAAAAATAAAAAATCCTTCTCTTTCCTGCTATATGTTAGGATCAGCTCTTGGGAAATTTAGAATTTGTTGGTATTTAGGGTGTTTACAATTATTTTGAGGTTTGAATGATGTTAAATATGAATGTATGTTGTAAAATGTATAACTATGTTTGCCCTGATGACATGCTGCTGTGTTTATTCCAACCAAATGTTGCTTGCTAACTGGTGTATGACCTGTTCAGCCATTGACAAATTGTAATTTGCTTTGGATAAATGTAAAACATTAATTTCCTGTTGGATTCATTTCAAAGGATTTAAAGGCGAGCGAGACCACTGGCGGAGTGGGAGGACGATTTGCATTAAGACTCATGAGAGTGGCAAGAAAGAGATTGAAGCCTTTGACTCCAGCATCATCATGATCCGTAATCCCTACAAGGCCCTAATGGCGGAATTTAACCGCAAATATGGCGGCCATATTGGATTTGCCTCCCAGGCCCACTGGAGAGGAAGAGGTTAGTTGCTTGAAACTACAATTCAATGACTCAGTTGGCATCATAACATTAGGCCTTATGTCACAAGTATGCAGACTTTCAGCCCACCCGATGCATCCTTGAATCGAGAACACTTTTTGATCTGTACTTGGCTAACCTTTGATGAACTTTTAATTGGAACTGTACTTGGGCTGCGACTGATGATGTTTCATGACGTTTCACAAGTCCGTTAGAACACAAGTGCAGAGAAGAACGCATATTTAGCAAAGGACGATTATTTGTTTGGTTGTCCACCTACGGCTGCTTAGTGTAGTCTGTTGGGCATACTCTCTCTAAAGTTAGTCTTTGGTACTTTACTTTTGACCTCATGAACAAATGTGATGTCCCACAGTATTTTAGGTTCCACTTTCGGAAATTACATCAACTTTTGAATCTGAGAAATATGAAGTGAAACTATTTCTAAACTCAGCTTTAAAGATCCATCATAATGTGTGTTAGTGTGTGTACACCTTTAGTACACATGTACTAGTAAAGACAAGACAAAATATTATAATAAATCAGCTGTTTAAGATCAATTTATGATATGATAAACATAATTTTAGATGTCAAATCTCTTGAAAGCCTCATAGGCCTGGTATTTTATTTTTATTATTTTATTGTATACTAGATAATATAGTTCGTTATATCTAGATTTTGTTTTGAGAATTTTGCTTAAGACATATACATTTCTTTTATATGTATGTATTCCCAGTGCAGCTACCAAACTGTGTTAACCATGTGGTAACCATAGAAACCTGCCTTCACGCAGATGTGATTATGTCAATTTTCAGAAACTGATATACTATATTATACTTTGGGGGAAGTTTTATAGCTTGCTATGAAAGAACACTGCAGGCATGTTGAAAGGTGCAGTTCCTCTGCTGTCACAGTGAAAGGCCGTCATGCTGTTAAATACAGTACATAATATTCTGTTCTCCGTGGCACTAACACTGCCTCTCTTACTAGATGCTGCGACAGCACTGCACACTCAGCAGGCATTAAACCACTCCTCCTATCAGGAGTGATACATTCTAATGCAGTGTGTATTTATGGTCCATTGGCCAATGGATTATTAATGTTTGACTTGCTAGGAAAGCATATTCCAAAATATGTCCTAGCTGTATATTTTGGGAAGTTTTAAGTGGGAATAACCACAATCTCAACAGACATTTATTAAATTCAACACATTTTCTTTAGGGATATATAAAATATATATTTATTTGATTTGATTCCCTTTATTCTTTTATCTCCCCACAACCACATTGTGTCAAGCGCATCAAGCAGTAAAATACATTTCTTCCATTCCATTTCCTGCTTGTGACCACACTGCCCATATTGTGTCAAAGGCTACATGCTCTCTCTATTCTCTGTTCTATCAAAGTAATCAGCCAGCAATTATCTTAAAGGTACATCACATATAAGAAGAAAGGAGTAATAACTCTGTCCGCTAGATTTACTTGGCCTCTAGGAAAGGGGTTTTCATGTGATACATTCTAATCCACAACTCAATGTTTATTTACCTTCTACAGAGTGGCCTGAGTTTGTGAAGAACTATGCACCTTGGTGGGCCTCCCACACCCTGGACTGGCTACGCTACGGGAAACACATTCACGTGGTTCACTTTGAGGACCTGAAGAGGGACTTGTTTTCTCATCTTAAGAGAATGGTCCAGTTCTTCGGTGTGGCGGTCTCTGAGGACCGGCTGCTCTGCGTGGAGGGTCAGAAGGACGGCAACTTCAAGCGATCGGGCCTGCGCAAGCTTGAGTATGACCCCTACACCCCTGAAATGCGCGCTAACATCAACGAGCTCATTAAAACTGTTGATGTTGCCCTGAAAAAAAGGAACATGTCTGGTGTTCCACAAGAGTACATGCCAAGATGATATATGCAACCACATTTTTGTATTTTAGTTTTAGTGACCTATAACTTTAATTTTATTGACCAATGGTTGTTGTTTTTTTCTTGAAGCTACTGTGTATATAACCCCCCACCCCCACCTCACCCCCCTCGACCCTTTCCATTTTTGTTCATACAGTAGTTCTCATTGCTTAAAATTTTGGATTGACTTAATAATGATTATATGTTTTGGAAGTGACAATATCTTGTTGTGGAGGTCTCTTATGGCCTTTGGTCTGGAAGAGGACCTATTTTCCTGTTCTATGCACATGTAATGCATAAACATGCGCGGATGCCTTAACATGAATAAGGTACATTAGTTAGTTAATTTGGAAGCACATCTTAGTACGTGCTGGGTATCTTCTCACAAGAAATACAACACAATATAACACTAATAAGGGTTGTAAGATAAGCTTATTTTTGTGCAAAATACAGTTAAATACAGTAAATAGCAAATATGAAAAATGGCCTGCTGCTGCTATCACAGATATATAGAGAAGAATATTTTACATGAAATAACATTCTGTGAAATTGCTACATATAATTTATCGAATTTTTACATTTTTGTAGGATAGATATGCCATTTATAGGGCCTAGCTGTGTTTGATGATAATCACTGTATGTTTAGAAGTAATGTTGTTTTTTTAAACATGTTGGGCGCAAGCGGAGGCACATGCCGCAAGTTCACGTCACAAGTCGATCTAAGGTGTGGCCAATACTTTTTCCCAATACTTTCTCATTTCTGGTATGTGACGGTGGCGGTAATCTGGCACAATGGCGTTGCAGTTGTAAAAGGGTGATCAGTAGGAGTCCTGGTCAATTGGGGTGGTGGTCAAATACAGCCATTCAAATCAGCTCCTGGTCAAATCACAAAAGTGGTTCTTTGTCAATAGACTCTGTGCATATTTACGCCATCCAGGCCTACTGCCAATTACCTTTGTATGTATTCCATAGTTCCTATAAATATGTGAAAGACAACAGACATTAACACCAATTCCAAAGTGATATGAGACAACAAGCAAGCATGATTATTTGAGAGGCTACCGTTTAATGTGTCGTCTTTCTCACCAACATAATTTCTCTCTTTCGTGCGCAATCTACACAGCAGGAGGCCTTTAATACTTGTGATCAGGAATCAATTAGCCTAGGCAATCAGTCCGTCCTTTCAGATTGAATGAGATTATTAGAAATATTTAAATCCCCGTCACCATGTTGTTTTCCATGCGTAATGAGCACATTGACTGTTTTATGTTGGAAGACAACGATACAATGCATATATTTTGTTTTGTGATTAAAAAGGTTAAGGAAAGTAGTCATTATTAAAATTATTCACAAAGTAGGCCATGCACCTCCCGAACAAGGACTTTCGCTGTCTATTATGAAATTGGCATTTTACCGAGACAGAGAACGCGTTGCTATTAAAGGGAATGAGAGGAGCTGATTTGATTGGCCGTAATTAAAGACAGTCCCCACCACACCTATTGATAAGTTATTTATTCTAATCCAACCCTTTTACAACAGCGTTGTCATGGCACCCACTTACCGCCATCCGAAAATTAACAAAGTATTGGCCATAGACTTGCCGTGGACTTGCCCCGTGCACCTGCAATTGCGCCTTGACCGGGAAACTAGGGTCCTACATCTGCGTTAGCGCTACCACCATCCTTGTGCCGTCTGGAAACTAGAGCATAAGAGGAAAATAAATATTTGTAACTTTTCATTTACAAGATGATGGCTATGTAGGAGAAAAACTATATAGCATTAACTTTGTTGTGCACACTGCACATATTTAGTTGTGAATATATTTTATTTACACTGGACTTAGAAATCCACAAAGAATTTCACTGTGCAACACTGTGCCCCAAAGATCATATATTAAGACATATTTAATTGTAATTTCTATTTCAGAATTAGATCTAAGGTTCCTTTTGATCGGCACCACTCCATATTTTTTATTTATTTATAAAAAAATATGTACTGAATTAAAAAAAAATAACATTTTTGTAGCTATATTGTTTTGTTGTAACAAAACTTTCAGCCAGTGGTACTTTTTAGCGCCTTAGTGTAGAAACATCTCAAACTGGTCCACAAAAACAGTGTTTCAATCAGATTTTGGCTTCTTAATGCCACCTGAAACATGTTATGCTTTATGCTAGGGGGCTGAAAGCCATGAAATATTAAGGAACTTCCATATACTGTATACCATAGATGTTTATTTTTATAATGTGTGCAAAACAAACAAAAACAAATATGTAATGCACGAAGCAAAATAGAGAAGCTGTTTCTATTTTTGACACATGCTTTAATCTTGAGTGACTCTTGTTTCATTGACAGGCAGGCACCTTCTGGATATGGGTGTCACATTTGAATGTATTTTCTATGGAATGAATGTAATGTTATCAGACCCAATAAATACTTTATGTTAATGAACTGAATAGTGTATGGTCGTCTGCAATGTTTATAAAGTAAGACGAAAACAATACATGAGGTATATTGGCATATAAAGAGCCGGGTTCCAGTCACTCTTTGCCATCTGATAGATGTTGAAAGGCCAGACTGCATTGAAGGTGGTGTTGGCCATAGGTTGACTGTTGAGATACATTAGTGTTATAACAAACCTCCAGCAAGCAATGAAGCATTCAACTTGAGAAATAGATGACAATGGATTGAAATAACCTGTTTAAATGTAGTCATCTTTGTAAAGATTGTCAGTTTTATTCTTCATTGTTGTCATTTTGCACTCCTGTAAAAAAGGGTAATTATATGATGTTTTCAAATAAAATATTTTAAATGTTTTGGGGTTTTTAAAAACATCTCAAAAACGAAACCAAATCCTGCTCAAGGCTTATAGCCTATATATTCTGCATTTATAATTTTGTGTCACAATTTCTGTGGGGTTTGCATGTAATCATGTCATGTGTATGTATGTCATTGTTCAGTCAAATGACCCAGTCACATCCATATCCACATCCATACCCCACTAAATGAATAAAGTTCAATTGTTCTACTATGTTAATTTTGCATAAATGTTCATTTAATGGAGTGTACATGGTGTTCCATTCACAACACATGAGAGAAGCAGTCTTTATATAACACCGCTACACATGATGTAGAAGGTAGTCTTTCAGCGGTTAAGCCCCTTGTTGGAGAACTAAATTATTTATATAAGGGCCTTTAGGGTAAAATACATTTATACCTTTTTACATTATAGAAAAATACCAATGTTGGTTTTGTTGTGTTGTGTGTTAATCAAACATTTTACAACTAAATATTTTAATAGTTGTTCAAGCCACTGTTATGTGCATTTAATAACATGCTAATCTTCAACTAACCTACTAATGTGATTTTCTGCATTAAGTATCTACATATTGATAAAGTCATAATACAGAGTTCATCCATATGTAAAAACAGAAGTTATTTTTACATCAGTTAATGAGGTCATATAACATCCTTGCTTTATTAAATGATTAAAAAACAGCATCAGATACATATTTACAATCTTCCTGAACTGAATCTGAGTTGTCATCATAGTATACATAAATATAAAGGGATCATAATTATATTTTATTAACATTGATTACTAGATGTGTGTAGAAGCTCTGCCATCCATAGAGCTGGACCTGGAAAGGTAGCGGCTGATCGTACGGCCCTCCTCTCCCATTGCGTTTTCCACCTGAGACAGCACAGATCTCCTAAACCTCTGCCTGAAGTCATTGCCCATGAAAACATACAGCACTGGATTCATAAAACTGTTGGCTGCAGCCACAGATGTGCCCAGTTTGAGGCCAATACGCATCACCTCTGGACTGCAGTTATGATGGTTCAGTTCCAGCAGGATTAAGACATGGTAGGGCAGCCAGCAGAAGAAGAACGCGGCAATAAGGGCAGACATGACTTTGAAGGGCTTGTTTGATTTGGCCATCCTGTTCTTCCGAAGTCGCAGGATAATGACAGTGTAGCAGATGATGATGATTAAGAACGGGACAACAAATCCTCCTATGAAGCGACTCAGTGCAACACTCTTGTGGCTGTGCTGGTCTGACTTATAATTGTTGAAACAGGTAGTCGTCCCGAGATGGCTGACAATGTCTCGGTAAATCCCTGAGGGGATGCTAAGTGCAACGGAACCCGCCCAGGCTAAGACGACCACCACAGAGGCCTTACTGAGGGTGCGCTGGTTCTGAGCCCAAACTGGAAACATGACTGACACACAGCGGTCAATGCTGATGATGACCAGGAGGAATATACTGCTGAACATGTTAAGGAACATTGCAAATGAGGTAAACTTGCACATGAACAATCCAAATATCCAGTCGTCCATGGCTGCATGTATGATAGTGAGGGGAAGGCAGATGCAGAATAACAAGTCAGAGATGGCAAGACTGAGGTACCAGGTGGTGTTGACTGTCTTCTTCATCCTGAATCCAGCAATCCAGATCACCAGCCCGTTACCACAAACCCCAAGCAGAAAAATGACTGCATCAAGAAGCACAAAAGCAACGCATGAAAATTCATGGAAACACCTTGAAGTGTGTTTGATATCCAACACCGGAGTTGTTCCGTTAAAATCATACGTATAATTATCAATATATGCAAAATCATAACTATAGTCCTCCATTGTGGTTTGAGCAGCAGTAATAAGTTCCTGTACAAAAAAAAAAAACTAGTTTAGTTCTCTACTTTTGAAGGAGAGTTGATTGTTCATTGGTGATCTAGAGCTGAATGATAACTCGCTGTTTCTTTTTACAAAGATGTAACACTAACAGTTTGTCCCCTCTTCAATCAGATGACCAGCTGGTCTGTTTGTCAATACTTCCATCCTGCACTTTCACTTCTGCATCGTGATGGCTACTCTTTAAAGGACCTTTAAACTGACACCATCTCTTAACTCTTAGGGAAATGAAAATTCTTACACAACATTTAATAAAACTAAGTACAAATAGGTTCAAGATTTGCTACATTGCTAAGTTGTCAGTAAACCTTTTAAACAATGGAGATATTATTATTATTGTTATTTTTTTCTTGTTGTTTTTTTTCCGTTCATCATCTTGATTTTTTTTTTTAATCAGAGCAGCCAATTTCATGGTTGTCTGGGGAAACTTGATTGTTCATACAAAAGCCGGTACCACTTGGGAAAATGATTAAATATTTCATTGCAGCATGCTGCATGCTCATCTGACCTACTTAGATGCACTTCACCAAAGACACTTTCACCCAGGAGTACACAGTATTGCTAGTACCCTGCAGATTGGATTTCCTAACAAGAGACCAGGCTATAAATAATAAAATAGAACTTGCAGGTAGTCTTTTCTCTGGGAAATGGCTGGCAAATCCTTTTGACCACGAATCCGAACCTGTATGTGAAGCTGTTTTAGCCTGTGATACAGGAACTCCTAAAATATAAATTAGTAACATAATTAACAGCTGTCACTGGCTGACAATGTGTTTTGAAGACTTTCCTCCAAAGTATCAAGGTCCTTGTTCATTGCATGAGTAAAATGATATTATTGTCTTTAATGACACCATAATTGTTTAAATACATGTTATTTTGTGGGGCAGGATAGTCTAGTGGTCTGGGTGTTGGATGCCTAACCCCTATCTGCTCCATGTAATAGCATCATGTAATTGTAAGTCGCTTTGGATAAAAGCATCTACTAAATGACCTAATTGTAATTGTATTTTTATGTCTTCCCATGTTCAGGCTTTCTGTCTCATCCTGTTGTTAGGTTCTATGCCTGTGGGCTGGTTTGCTTACTAAAACTTGAGCATTATCACTTAGCATCTTCTTTGTGAAACCCATTATACAGATTACAGTGTAGCAGAGATGCATTAGTTCTAAGCATAAATCTGTTTACCTGAAAGCCAGCGCAACAATTCAGACTTAAAATAAATGTTGGATTATGGTATCATAAATAGATATGAATCATGTTTTGAAACAAAGTTACAGTTTAATGTATGTGTTTCCATATCAGGTCTAGAAAGAAAAAAAGTTTTTCTTTCCAGCACAAAGTTTCCTTCAATCAAAATCTATACAAACTTATGGCACATTAGAACAGATTTCAATACAGTTCAGGATTTCCTTTATACAAGTCCTTACATACATCTTTACTTTAGACTTAAAGTTCCACATCAGTTTTCAATACATTCTCTTTGTATTTGCAGGAGCAACAGCATAGGTGCTTCTGTTTACTGACTGGATGAATCATTGCATTTTCATTGGGATATTAGGCTATATTAAAGGGAATAACTCTCTTTTAGGAAGGCCAAGCATTTTATTTATTTAAAAACTTGTATTTATGTCAGCGGTGGATGGATAGGGCCAAAGATAATAATACCTTAAACAAGGTGTTATGCAAAGGTAGTCGACCCCTACAGCTTCCAAACCTAACTAACACTCTGTTGACAATTAGCCACTCAGGATTGGCAACTTTATTCTGACATACACAGAGACACATGGTCACATACAACATACATACAGCTAAACACATAAGCAAGCAAATAGTACTTAATAACAAACGGAATGAAATAAATAAATATTTAGAAATAATATATAGATACAACCAAGGGTTGTAACACACTCTTGCCTGTCTGTTACTACAGAATTATGGACTGACCTGGGTAAAATAATTCTTGCAAACATGTGTGTGGTTCATAATAGCCTCTTTATGTGGTTAAATAGGGTGCCCTTTAATGTGACTGTCCTGAATCGCCCATTCATTGTTTGATCTTATTACGGTATTATGTGTATGTGTATTATTTTATTTAAGTTTCATCATGGTTGCATGTGTTCATACATGTTTATACATGTTATTGCTGTTAAAACGTCATGTCTGCTGCTGGCCTATTGGGGGGTTAAAGTTGCTGTTGGATACATCCATACTTGCCAGTATGATGAGTAGAAACCCCCCCCGAACTAGCCATTTTGCCAAAGATAATTGTTAAATAGCATACTCCTCTATGTCCTAATAAATAGCTTTTTGTACTAAGACGAGAGTGGTCTGACTGAAATTAATTTCTTCTGAATGCGCCATTGTGTGTGTGTGTGTGGGAGGTTTTTTTCTTCTTTACCATCGCTAGGCTCTGCTATACTCGCAAGTCAGAGAGAGAAAGAGAGAGCGAAGGAGGGGGAGAGAGAAAGAGGGCGACGGAGAGAGAAGTTATTGAAGACCTAAACATGCAAGCATGCATGTGTGCACACAAATGCACACCCCATTATTACAGTTGCCTGTTCGTCAACAATCAGCTCTGTGTTAAATCATTAAAATGTGTTATCCTTTCCAAACCAAGAGGGAGGATAAGAATTGAGGTACATCTGTTTTTCATTCAGTGAGAGTAGAAGTATATAAGAGTATATAAAACCTACACCTGCATACAACTGCTAACTACTTCATCAATTTGACAGGTTAAGAATGAACTCCCAGATGACTGTCTAACTCTATTGGATGAATACAGTATGTGGTAAGTGACACATTAATATAGCTGAGGAGGAGAGATAAGAAAGGAAAAACGCCAGGGCTTGGAAGGCTGAACAGAGGCTCCTTCAGATGCTTCACATCAACACTACTTAACTGAATTGTCACCTGAGCAACTCTGTGACACTGCACACCGCTGGCTACTGAGACCTTGTACAACCACTTTGATCCTGCCAAGGATGTCTTTACCATGTTAACTAACACAAACAGTGTATGTTATAAATCATGACTGAATGGTTAGGAAAAATACGTTTAGGTGAATGAAAAAAATCATATTAACATTATGCAGAGTTTAAACCAGACATGTTTAAGTGTCTGACTATCACTAGCGTATTAAACAATAAACAGCTATCATCCACCCAGACTGCTGTTGTGTAGTTATGCATGCTTTGTTCAGAAGAAGAACTTAATACAAAAGCTTCTGCTTTCCACTTCCCCAATGACATGACAATACAAAGCCAGCAAGCACATTTACTTTGCTTAAAAAACCCAAGTATCTTAACTCTCGACTTTACTCCAAAATTATCATGTTCACATCTGCTATTTACTATTCGCCAGATATCCTTCCCCAACAGGTTGACAACAATAAAATTGCACATAACACAAATGGGAAAATATCACTTAACAGTTCATTCAAAAACATTTTACAAGCAACACTAAACATAATAAATCACAGTATCAATGTTTTACTGTTCTACTGTAGGGTTAGGGCTAGGGTAAGTGTATTGCATAATCAGTGTCCCTCTATCCAAACGTAGGTATACTGTATCACATTTCAGTTATCTAAATAAATCCACCCGCTAAAGCATTGCACCATGTACGTCCCATTCTTGTGAACACAATATCTCAAGAACGCCTTAAGATCATTTCTTCAAATTTGACACAAACGTTCACTTGGAGTCAAAGATGAACTGATTAGATTGTAGTGGTTGAAGGTCAAAGGTCAAGTTTGCTGTGACCTCATGAACGTCCCATTGTCGTGAACACGGGATTTCAAGAACTCCTTGAGGGAATTTCTTTAAATTTGGTACAAATGTTCACTTAGATTTCATGCGTGCTTGAACACACTATGGTTCAATAGTCCATTTGATATGCAGGCCTTGCAGATGTGACGCTGGGGGGAATGGGACATCCTGGCAATTTGTTGTTGCATTTCATGTACTGACATTATTAAACAATTATTATACTGTTATATGAGCTTCCAGATGTCTTGTGCATATTTGCTATATGGGTACCACTTGACTTAATAGCCCTATTGTTACCACTTGTCGGCAACTTCTAATGTTACATTATTTTGTGTCAAATATAAAAGAAGAAAACATTACAAAGCATAAATTACAACGGACATCTGATCCATCTCAGTTTCCTTTTTTCAGAAATTTGATTTATTTTGGCTTTTTAAGGCTTAAACGGTTGCCCATAGACATGCATTATAAGCCCAGTGAGAAGTGTCAGCATAGTTGTTTCTCAATACCAAAACTGTCAGTTGTGTTTTGCACAACCTATATTATAAATGATGGGAAACAACATTTTAACAAGGTCTGTGTTGAAAGAAAATGAACCTATCCTTTCACAACGTCATGAGCTAGCCATCTTAAAATACACTCCTGGTGGGGGAATAAAATAATGAGCCACCCACAGTTGCTGAGTCATCCGTGTGTGCCTGTTAGTGTTTAAATAGCATCCTTTGACAGAGACAGTGGCATGTCCGCCCACTCAACCCAAAGTACATGGAGCAGTCTGGAAGAGATGTAATAGCTTGAACAGCTAACAGCAGGAGGTTCCTAGGTATTGGTAGCACTTGAACACTGTTTTATTCCCTTCTCACCTGGCCATCTGTTCATCTGTTGGCCCTACCCAGTCTCACAGGGATGTGCATAGATGACTAGGGACAGAGATCATAGTCCCTGTTTGCTACAGCGAAAAATGTACATGTCAGCCGGCCACCTACAAAAATATGGCAGATTGGATTGTCTGTGTGTTTCTCATACACTTTCTTCTCTTTATCTTTCTTTCTATCCCCTTCACACACACACACACACACACGCACGCACGCACACACGCACGCACGCACACACACATTCACACACAATACAGAGCATCCTTTATTTCAATCATTCATAAAGGGCCTCTGTGAAATGCTTCGCCTTGGGGATTGAGTGAGTGACATCTGTAAGTCATGCAGAAAAATGTGGATCAAATATTTTCAGCCTCAATCACCCATTTATATTATTATTGCCTATACCGCTCCTCCTTCTTGACATATTTACATATTATTATAGTATTTCAGTAAACTGTAAAATTGCTTAGTTTGTTTTTGTTATTTGGGTTTTGATGAAGAGGCCTGAATAACACGTTATTGTCTTTCTTCATGCTAGTTCTTGAGTGCATCTTACTCTACCTACTGTATGGCTAAAGCATCAAAGCTCATAGCTAAAGTACTGTATAGCAAGCCAAAACGTTTTATGTTGCAGGATGAGGACATTTCTGAGGAGTATACAAATTCAAGTATCTAACAATTAACTAATAATTATCTAGTAATTATCTAGTAATTAATAGTTGCTCTCTATGCCAATAATAAATTCAAACAATATGCAATGCCTCCTCCATCATCACATGAACCTGGCTGTGTAGCAGCTTTGACGCGGCAGGCCTGGTCAGTCAGTCACACTCAGTGCCAACACACAAGCATGTGAGGGGTTATTCTCTACCGAGTACTGACTCAATAGTTATTACTGCATTCTACTCGTTTTTATAATGTTCCCTGTATATTCATCATAGTGTAATTGGTGGTCTGTGACCATTTCATGCTGTGAATACCTTGTCCTGCAGAGCCGTCATTCCACAGACGGTACTGACAATGAGGGAGGCCTCTTGCTCTCAGTATAGCCCCTCTGCAGTCCCTCACCATTTGACAGGGCTCCGAGCCATCCATACTGGAGAGAGCGTGCACTCCCTCTGACTGTCTAACATCACGCCTCTGCCTCTGACGAGCGAGTTCTGTCAGCCAGAACAAAGCCTCTGCTCAGACAGACGGATGCTCCAAAGCTGCTCTTCAGAGGCTGGAGAGAGTGCGAGGGGGAGAGCGAGAGGGGGTGGGGGTTGTGTCTTTGCATGATAAGTCTCCTTTTCTCTCCAGGTGGGCAGAGGGATCTTCAGGTTGGTGTTTTAATTTCCTGTGATGGGTACCTCAGTGTTCTAAGAGAGGCCTTGGTCAGCGCACAGGATGGTGGTTTCAGTAAACATCTCTTATTCTGATGGGCATTCAATACTGGTATAATCCATCCCTTCCTCTAAAGCTGAAACAATGTGCATACCAGGAACTCCAGGAGGATTGCAGGATTGGACACTATTGAAATCTGTAAATGTAACCATCCGTGTAGGTGTGTGCCAGGCCTGTCAGTCATGAGGCACCACTGTCAAACAGTAGATAACAGGTGCTTCGCTCCATGACAGTAATCCCAGTGACAATTTAATTGTGGTAGTTCCCCCTCCACACCCACCAGTTTGGGTTGTATGAGCATAATGTCAAATAGACAGAATGAACAATGACCTTTGGCTCTCATACCATCATTACTCCTTCATTGAACACAGATTCCCCTTTCCATTTTAGATGAACCTGAACTGGATTTTTGAGATGTCATTGTTTTGAGGTGGCATTTATTAAGAAACACATCTTTCTACTTTGAAACCAACCTAGGGGAATTATTTTGTTCTTGAGCAACTTTGTGTAACTTCCTTTGCCTTTTAAATGTAACTTGCTGCAATAATAACTAAACTGTAACCCTGTTTCTTTATTTATTTAGTCAGGAAGTTGCTCCTGGTTGCACTCGTGTTGACCAGTGTTGCTGTTTATGCTTATGCAATATTTCTGCCTGTTTGTCTGAAAACTCTGCCCACAGGTGTGCCGACATATTTACATCGCCTGAAGCTTCTGCATCACTCTTACCTCATATAATTGTCCATGTCTATACAATTCCTTCATGGAGATTGGTCAGTGTGAGTCTTAACACAGTTTGATAACTACATATATACAAACTGTATGTTGCATACTGTATGTTGCATTCCAAACTATATTTGCTCTTACTGTATATGCCAGATACCTATAACAGAAGCAACAATACAAATACAAAAAAAAGGGTGCTGGTATTTGCTAAATAGGGCCTAAACAATATATTTAGTAGAAACATGTTGACCATTGTCGACCTTTTAATGCAATGGGAATTTACAGTATTTCAAACATGTCTTAGCCATGTGAACACATCAGCAAGAGTACCCATAAATAAGGAACTATTGTTGCATGCAATGGAACATTCTGTAACATTTTGCTTTGACTTCCATACTGTTTAGTTCTTCTATGCGTCTTCTATGCGTCTATAGGGTTTAGTTAGTACACTGTACAATATTCTGTTTGCTTGGTAACATTATTATATTTTATTGCACCTAGCCATCCTGGAAATGTTATACTCTTTTGTCTGTAGTCCCGTCCCAAGATTTCTCCCATTTTTTACTGTACCAAGTGATTTGTAGGGAGTTTTTCCTTGCATGGTGGGAGGAAAAGGTACAGGGGGTTGTTTCCATGTGAGATGTGGCTCTGTGCAGCCCTGTGAGACTGTACTGTGATCAAGCACTATAGAATAAACCTGATCTGACGGGACTATGTGCTGTGAATACGTCACTACATCTGATTTACAGCTGTAAATCAATAGTGCGAGGCCATCAATATCGCATCTTTTATAATGTGTGGAGACCATTGAAACCATTTTAAATATAGTAACTGGCTTGAACATACATAAATGTCACTATGATGCCATTTTGTCTGGTGGAGAAAGAAAATGTTTTAACCGCTATGCGAAAAAAATGAATGTGCACTTCTTTCTTCCTAGTGTGGTCAGCATTAGGGCTTAGTCCATGCATTATGGAGTGCACACTCTTCCCAAGCGAATAGCCATAATAAATGCGTTCTGGTGCTGTGGGAAAATCACACTGGCTGATTTGACCCACAAATCCACAGAATGCAGCATCTGTATTTCCACACCAACTGCAGTTAGCAGTGTTTTCCCCATAGCAGTAGTTAATCATTTGCCATATTGAGATTTAATTTCTCCCAAGGGGTACTTTCTCTCTCTCTTTCTGCCTTTCTCCTTTTGCCATTTTCTCTGTTGGACCTTCTGATCCCACGTAAAATCCATTTGAGGCAGAGAGAAGCAGAGCCAGTAACTACACTTGCCCACTTTAACTGCTGGAGGTTGCAGGTAAAGACTCTCATATCATAAATATCACTCCCCGCTGACCCATAGGAGATAAAGCCAGGTGCAAGCTTTGCATGTCTCATTGTTTTGGGAATTGCGTGAAGGGGTGCATATTAGAAGCAGATGGCAACAATGCCCAGGTGCAGTGCAACTCCATTATCCTCAAGAGGTGGAATTACTTTGGGACACATAAACACAAAGGCTGCTGACTCCAGTGGATCTGTGGGTCCAGGAGGCCAGGCTGTGATGGGGCTAAAAACATAGTTTGAGAGTGGTATGAAGGATAACTGCCTGGCTAAACTCTAACTCTATATTCTGTTATTTCAGCTAAATATTTGTCTTTATACAAACTAAATGAAATAGTTGGGTATGACCTTCTCCTACTTCCAACATACATTGAGTAGCCTGGTGTTTGTTTATACTTAGTAGACTGCTAGTAGTCAACATACCTATGATTTAAGACATACAGCAATAGCGCCCTCCTCTGTTCATAGGTAAGGTTGCATTTATAAGGCCAAAAGAAAATTATACTCAAATCAGTACCAAAAACGACACAATTTGAACTACGATGAAATTTATTCTGTACTATTCATTATTTTATTAGATCAAGGGTCTCAAATTCTATGGCCACTGAAACATGAATCTTATTTTGTGTGCGAGGTCATTTATAATGAACAGTTTGAATGTGTTAGTAGTTATTTTGGTGTTAGGAGAGATTTCCATTAATTTGTTATATAACAGTTTTAGACCATAAACAGCAAGAAACTTGACATGGTGACTTCTTTATATCACTCAAAATACAAGGATAGACCATAAAACAAAGAAAAAATGTATTTTTAGGAAATGAGATTAGACAATATTACTATGGCTAAATGCCATCTGCTGTTGATGTCCATACTAATTTGAAAACATTACAATAGCGTTCATCAAAAAACAGTACTGCACATGTATTGGACATGAGGTGGTTTTCTTAACATATTTTGGGAGATTAGGCCACTTTGGTGATAACATTGATACAGATTCATATAGCTTGTATTCCTTCTGTTTTAAAATGTATAAAGTCAATACAAAACTAATTGACATTTTAATACTGGGATCTAACAAATTCTATCTCTGGAGCCAAACTACAAGACAAGTGAACTCTGCGCCGTAAACGGCTGTGGCAACACTGTGTGTACATAAACATAATGTTCTTCACATTAAAAATAGTAATATTATTTACATTACTTGAATGAAAAGTCTGCATAGATTTCATAGAGCAATGCTGGCCAATGTAAGCCTCAATAATGATCATGAAATTGCCAGACATTTCTAGAGCAGTCTGGTAACACCATCATTAACTTCACACTCCTCATTCCAACTACACAAACTCAGCCTATCGAAATCATTTGTAACAGGTTTTTGATGTGTAATAGACCTTAGGATAACATTATAAATAGCACACAACTGAACAAAGCTTAACCATGCCTGCATTTGCTTCATTAAATAAATGTTTCATGCACTCCCGGTCATGTCTTACAATCATGTGTTTTCTGCAAATTGTTAAAAAATTGTTTACACCCCTAATCTTGTTATGGACCCCTTTATAACCAACAACATAGTACTGTTGGTTAATGGTGCAAGTGACAAGCATTATAATATACTACATTCCTTAACCCCCTGCCACGTTAAGCAAAACCCAGAATTCCAAATGAATCTGATTTAATGATACAGACTATCTTACTTACTCTTAAAAGGAAGATTCACTTTTCAACATAGGAAAAAAAAGGAAGAAAAAAAAGGAATTGTTTTCTAAATCACATATATTTTTTAGGCTCAGGTCTCAGTAGCATGACATACTGTATGATGGTGGGAGTTGTTTGTCTGACAAAGAACATCATAACTTAATTAGCAAATCAATGAAGCTAAGTTTTGGTGCAATTGTTCGCATTTAAAGGGTTATAAATTGTCAACAATTTAGTACAGATGAATGTTTTACCCAACACCATTTCTACATTACAAAGCATTAGATTTTTATAGTCCGACAGTCATTGCAAATTAGCTGTACAGTATGCCCAGCGGCTAAGAAACTACAGAACATATTAGGATTCATTTGAAATTTCAAATACGTTGCTTCATTATTGTGGTACATCCAATGTACACAAACTATCATACACTAATAACTGAAACATTTACACACACACACACACACCTTATAAACAAGAAACAACATTCACAGGATTGGCTGTTCGAATATTTAAAAAAATACTCTCCCCCATAGGTTGTCAAATCCTTTTCCACTTAGCACAACAAAAAGAATACAATTTGAAAGTACAATTTAACCTATTTACATACAAATATGATATTTTTACTAAAATATACCAGCTGACAAATTCCAAATAGGCTCAACAAAAATTTTGAATTTCAACATCCTATCCCACTGGGTAGATATAATTAAAATCTTTGTTCAGGGGATAAAAGGCAGGAGCTATAGGGTGATTTAAGGCATTTTCACAGGAACTAATACAAATAATAATGGGGCTGGACTATTGTTATTTGCCCTACTGGGGGGAAAAAGAATATATCACCATTAATAATCTGTAAGAACACATAATGGCTTTCCATATGAAGGCAGCCATAACTGCTGCACTTGTCTCACTTTTTGAACAGCATTCTGGCAAAGTCCGAATTAGACAGCGCTTTTGCTGGTGCCTCAGATCCAGTGTCCCCAGCTGCATTCACCGCTTCACTGACTGTTGCTAGTCCTGGTTTAGCTGCAGTCCCGTTCTCAGTATTGTTTGCAGAGCCAGCTGGCCGATGCAGGGAACGGGGGAGCAATGACAGCTGGGTACGTCCTCTCCCTCTTCTACAGATAAAAAAAAAAGAAAAAAGGGGGACACATTTTCAACTCATTGGATACCCCTCCACCTACAGTCACACTCCCTTTTGTGCACAGTTGGGTTTCACACAAACAGTTATAGCTGGGGTGGAAAGGTGAGGTTATGGGGACACTGGAGTGCATCAAGGGGTGTAAACATTAGTCAACAGATAGAGATGAAGTAAGAGCGAGTGAAGTTTAAAAATGTGTCCCATTTCATTACACCGCTGCAAGTGTTCAGTGCTTAACATCAGGATGCATCATCAAACTTACGATCCATAGACTTGTCGAGGCATCATGGCTTCCATGGCCCCACTGGATCCAGGTTTGTCTTTTCGGCCGGGTGGGTTACTAATTGCAACAGATATTTTGTTGCCTTCGATTTCCGTGCCATCCATTTTCAGCACTGCCTGTGAAGCCTGGTTTTCATCGCTAAACTCAACATAGGCCAGTCCCTGCACAGCCATAGAACAATACCAGTCACGTATAATTATCACACCTCCTAAGAATTATCCATAGACTTCCAGAGTTCTTATTTTTTACAAAAGACTTCAGACAAATAATTCTATTTAGTTTAGAGGAATAGTGTGTAAGAGCTAGTATCATTGAGAATTTTGCCTCCAATCACCATAAGGTCCCGCTTTTAAAAGAGAACTACTTTCAGTTGTACAGAATTACATACAAAGTACATGGCCACCTGCTTCCATGAGTTTGTGTACGTGGTGTGGTGCTCCCCAGGGGCCAGACAATACACACTATTCCTTTAAGGAGAAACTAAACAGGCGTTTGAGAGAGGAAAGCGACGCAGCATCAGAAAGTGCATTGTGTTGAACAAGGTGGGTTCTACACCTAATGCCTATCCGGGAAACCCTATACCACTCTATGCCTCACCTTGGGTTTGCCTGAGCGATATGTGACGAGTCGCACATCTTTAACATTGCCATGCGCTTTGCACATCTCCTCTAACTGCTCCTTGGTGCAAGTAAAAGGCAGCCCAGATATGAAGATTTTGTGTTTCTCCATAGTCGGGTTGTATTTGAACACCTGCAGGAAAATGAATGTGAAGCTTTGAAAAGAGGGTTTTACACGTCACGTAAACACAACCCCCACACTCATCTGACCCTTGAACTCACACATGCACACCGGACCATATTTACCTTGAACTCAGGGTTGGTGTTTTTGTCTACACAAGGGGATACAAACATGGGCCTGCCTTCTACTTCTCTTCGGTCCAGCTTCAGCGCTTCGGGGACAGACATCTTGGACTCAAACTGTACATAACAATAGCCTTTGAAGGTGCCCTTGTTGCTGAAGACAGGGCGCACTTGCTGAATGGGCCCACAGGGCTCAAACAGCCCCCTGAGCTTCTCCTCGGGCTCCTGCAGAGTGTATGCCAGGTTACTGATGAAGACGCTGTGGTTATCGTTCCGGAGCACTGCTTTGGCCTCCTGTTGCCTCAGGGCAGAGGCTGGGGCTGCTAAATGGGCTTTTTTAGCGCCAGGTGGTCCGGGCTTTTGGCCGGGAGTTTTTCTCCCAAATAGTCCTGTCTCAGTCTCCATATCCTCCTCGTTGCCTTGGACACCATCTGCTCTCTGCCTCTTAGGAGCTTGTCACAGAAACACAGAAAGACTCCAGTGAAACCAAATGTGTTAACAGCGAAAATTGACCGACAAACTGTGCACTCTCTTTCCGTACCAGAGTTTTCATTCCAGTCCTGGTTATGGTCGTTGTGGTCTGCTTTTCTCTTATCTCCCACTTGAGCTCCCTTCTGGCCTTTCTTCTGTCCCTTCTTCTCTGCCTTGGCTTTCCGCCGTTGCTCCGCCTGCAGCTCCTCCTGGCGGGCCTGATTAGCTTCTTTCTGTGCGACCTAACGGACAGGTGGAGGTCAGTAACACGAGCCAGCAGCAGCACATTACAGACCTGCGCTGGTGGGAGTTCTTACCCTGGCCCTCTGCTCATTGAGCCTGTTGAGGCGAGTCTCGGTCTTCTGCACCGCTACATCCCAGTCTTCCAGAGAGCCTGCAGATCAGAGGACCCACCACTCAGACATAAGAGAAGCAGACGGCCAATGTAGTCATTATGCTATCCCATTATCAAGGTAGAGCACGGCTGCTTTGAAAAAAAAAAAAGGGAGACAACCCTAACATCTTTGTACACTATTCACAGAGATTTCCGTTTTGTTTGCCAGCAGCAAAATTAGCCAGTCATCAAGAGGCTTCCTCTTTCATTGCCCAACTACTGGCTCTTAAATCTTATTTATACTGATGGGGTGCCGCCCATCATCTAGCCTCTATTTTGAGGGACAACAAAGTCATCAAATCCTCTCTTTTCATCCAACTCACCCTCCACCCGCTCAAAGCTGAGCAGGACATCACACACATGCTCTGGGTAGTCTGAGGTGCACTGGACAGCCCTATGGAGGGCCTTTCTGCAGTGGACGGGGTCTCCGTAAGACCTAAGCACACAAATGCAGCAATGTGTTTTAAAGCTGATAATCTGCTATTCAGAAAGTTTAAATTCTGTCATCTGGGGTGACCCCTGACTGACCTTTCAAGGTTATAGTACTCCAGCCACATATTGGCATATTTGGCGTTGCCTTTTGTCATGATGCTATCCCATAGCTCTCTGGCCTTCTGCATGTTCTTGCAGTGGAGGGCCTAGTAGAGGAAAGTAGACATAGGAAATATATGAAACAATTTGTATTGATGATTTTTTTTAACCTATGGCCCATATCTATGTAAAAGATGAGAATGTGTATTTTAAATTAAGTTTTCCTTTTACCTCTATCCTGGCCCAAATTTGCATTATTGTACAGGAAGGATCTCCACTTTCACTAAACCCTAAAAGAACACATCAAGAGTGAATACAATGTCTTCAAATGGAGCACAACAACAACTCTCCACAGCAGTGACATCCACTTACTCTCTTCAACATCTTGTTTCATGTAGTCCAGAGAGCGAGTGAAGGCTGCTCGCAACTCCTCCAACTCCCTGCTTGATTCTGGAAATCGCAGGGTAGAAGCATCAATAAGAGACTCATACTGGAGTTGCCTTTAACATATACACACTGAAATACATACCAAGGTTCTCACCTTTGCTGAAATCCACACGTCTCCTCAGGTAGTCAAGGTATGCTTGCCAGATATCCACATAATCAGTAGCCTGAATGAAGCCTGCATTCAAAGCCTTTTCAAAAACATCTGTAAAGAATAAATTCATAAATACACATAATATCATCATCTTCCTGATTTTTTCTCAAATTCTACAGCAAATCATAAGTCATTATTGGCTTACAAAAATCGAATTTTAGACACATTTAAACAGATCTTTGTGAAATTGATAACTGGATGGAATGATAGTTAAGAAGCTCAGTGGTTACCTGAGATGGTGTCATGGTCAGCCCCATGCCTCTCAAGGGCCAGGACGTAACTTTTCCACAGTCCCATGGTCCAGGGACAGTTCCGGACAGAACGGTCATGAGAGGAAAGAACCAAGTCTTTAATCTTCAGATGACGGTCCTACAGAACCCAGAGTAAACAGAAACAAAAACCATGATGAGAAACTGAAGATGCTGGTAAAACTGAACTATGTAACTTTTATAAATAGTGGCACAACACTTGATGCTTAAAATTCCCAGCAGCAGTATTTACTGCCACTGTTCACACCGGATCAAATGAGCTTGATGGGTTTTCTTAATTACACACTTTTTAAAGCAAATGCGCTAAACCTGTAAATCATTATCTTTTTCCCCCTTTCCCATTAAAGTAATAAATATGTGATTACATTTCAAGGGAAGATGTTGCAGATGGGCAGCTCTGTGCAATTAATATCAGCAGCTTACTGCCCCACACTGGGGGAGGGGAACACTAACCAAATAGGCGGTGTATTTGGTCCACATGTCCGGTACCAGGCAGTTCTCAGCCAGCGCTCGCTCAAATGTGATCTGGATTCGTGCTGGATCACCCTCCTTTAGCTCAAAGTCAATGTAGCCTTGGTACTCTGCCAGCTTCGGAGGCTCAGCGACCAGCTGCAATGACACATTGGCATTGGAAATACAATTCTACGACTAAAACTTAACTTTTAAGAGTTGCATATGAGGTGTCATTTAAGTCAACTAAATAGAAATAAAGAGGGGTATATACCAGTGCCTCTTCAAAAGGCTTGCACTTCTCCATCTGCTGTAAAGCCTTTTTGTACTGATGTGACACAGCTGTAGACACCCCGTCCTCTGACCATTCCTCATACTCTGCATAGGTGGCCTCCATGTCTAGAAAATTATGTCTCCAAGTTACAGCACACCACAGACAGCATAAATACAACTAGAAAACCTATAAAAACTAGAAATCCCACCTTTTTTTTTTTACTCTAAAAAGGTATGTTTTCTGGACTACTATAATTATTCCCCATATTTTCTGAACACACACTATGAACAAAAAAACCCTCTTCTTTCTAAAGCACCCCTCCATACAGAGATGGTATGAACCATACCCATTAAAGGGATAGCCAGCTGGCGGCGGAACAGTGTGTGTATGCGCTCCAGCTGGGCGCTTAGCAGCTCCTGCTCCTCGCGGGTAGGGACCCTGCCTGGGGGAGGCTGGTGAAGAAGAAAACAAAGTGTGTAAAAAGCAGAGGACCATCTGTTAGGTGCATTATTCAAGGGGCTCAACCAGGTATTTATACACTGAATTTTAAAAATCAAAGTAAGAATGGACGACCAACAAATCTGAAGGATGCATTTGCACAGCCTCAAAGGACATGCATTTGAATTTGTATCTTTCTTGTACTCTGGCACTGCTCTATCAAGATCTGCTGCTGTAACAACACACGAATCTCCCCTTTATTCACAAAGAGTTATCTTATCCTAAACAAGTAAAGCTACATGAACAATGATGAGATGTGCGATTGACAGAAACACAAACCTGTACTGTGGAAAGCATGGCATTTTCAAACTCCCTGTAGGCATCCCACACAGTTGATCCCTTGGTCATGTGAAGACCCACAGCTGTCAGGGCCCTCTCAAAAATGGACCTGACCTTGTCTATCCCACCAGGTGAGCCCATGCCACCAATTGAGTATTGAGCATACTCAAGCCAAATATCAGGACCTAAGTGAAAACAATACGCACACACACACAACTAAAAGTTATCTTAATACAGTGGCACACTATATCAAAAACCAACAAAGATGCATTGATCCACTCACATATATAATCTTTCACGGCCCTTTCAAAGAGTTCATAGACTTTCTCCCGATTAGGTTCCTCCTCTGTCAAGCGGATTTCATCCTTCAGCCAGTCTAACCAAATCTCTGCAAGGATTAGACAAATTGTGTAATTAATACCAGTGGAGACAAAATGTGATGTTCAATTTGCTGTGATGTCTTTTCTATCGTCACACCAACCTTCAGTGAGGGGGAAAAGCTCGCCCATCTTCTGTCTTGCACGGCGTAGACGGCAGAGCTCGCCCTCCTGCCTTAGTAGTTTGATCAGATCTACATGGCAATTGTAGTCAAAAGCATTGATTGATAGCTGAAACATACAAGAATAAGAAGCGAAAATTAGAACAGTTTAGCCAGTTTCCATTTGGTGATAAAGAAGCGCGACTGATCATGGCATAGCCCCGTTCGTGACTTGTACCCAGTAAGAAGTCACGAACAGTGCTTACATGCGCATATTAAGAGAACCTCGGTATTATGATAATTCCGTGAAGCCAAACTGTTGACATTTGATTCTACTCTAGTAATAACCGGGGTTCAAATACATGCTTTAGTAAAAAGGGCGCGCGAGAACGTAATGGATCAGGTAACTTCGCATTTGATACTGCTAATGACCTAAGCTAACGTTAAGTGGGTTGTGTTGTGTGCCATTATATTTAAATGCAAGTTAATTTAATAATAGTTTGAAAGAATTACAAACAGCAAATTACAACGCTGTTTTTAACCCCGCATGGGAACGTACAGTTTTTTTAGGTTTTCAAATTGATCACCCATTCATTCTGAGATTGCTAGCATTTATGATAGTTAGCATCCATTTGGTAGCGTTACATTTCATACCTGTTCCTCTAAACGTTGGATTTCTGCTTCATTTTCTTTTTCATCTTCTGAAGAATCGTCCTCGTCCTCCTCTGAGTTTTCGACACCCATGCCCTCCTCATCGTCCGATTCCATTTCTCTCTCCATGCCTGCATCTTCTTCCATCTCTTGTAACTGCGTTTCCTCTGCGTTGCTTGAAGCTGCCATGTTGGAAAGGCTGTCTGCCTGGTAACAACCAACAACAAGCTGGCCTCCTGGGCGGAGCATACCATTAGGCGCTTTTTAAATAATACGTAAAGTTTAGTTTTTACTGACTGCTGGGTTTATTATATATTCTCACTTTCAAATATCTTAGTTTAGTTTAGCGTAGTGCATCTAGTAAAATCCTAAAACTAGTCAGATCGATATTTTTCTAATTAATAAAAAATTAATGATAATAGTAATCGCATCTAGTACCGGTCATCAAATCAACATTTAATTTAATATGTTTTTAATCGTTATCTAATTGTGTGTAAACGCAATCAGCCAAACGGCCAAACCTTATAATACATCCTTGGGCCAAAGTAAACCCATGGGCGAAGCTCAGGCGCTGTTGAGCCGGCTGGATTCCCGTCGAATCTGAACATGGCGGTGACCTGTTTTTATAAGTGTGCTTCTCCTTTAATGTTAATCAGTAGAAGGTTGTTAAACCTAGAGTTGAAAGCGCTTTGTCCATATCACGAAAAAGTAAGTAAAGTGCTTTTTTTTTTTTTTTTTATGTTTTGAACTAAGCTAACACATGTCATCCGGTCAGTGTGTTTGTGTTTGTTTGCTTAGATGCGTCTTGGGAGTTTAAAAACTAAAGCTAGCTACGACAACCACAACAAGCTTTGTTCCTGTATTTCACCTTTTTTATTGTTTTTTTAGGTGGTGGATCACTATGAAAACCCGAGAAATGTGGGTACCCTTGATAAAAACGCCAAGAATGTTGGGACGGGATTGGTGGGTGCACCAGCTTGTGGTGATGTAATGAAACTTCAGGTAATTTTCGTTAGGTCAAAAGCGTTTTTGAACCCCTGTCAGTACTGTAATTTATTGTGAAATATCATAAATCGTCTTATTGATTGCCTGCAGATCCAGGTCGATGAAAATGGAAAGATTGTGGATGCAAGATTCAAGACATTTGGCTGTGGCTCAGCTATTGCTTCTAGTTCTCTAGCAACTGAGTGGGTGAAAGGAAAATCGGTAAATTCAGCACACACGCTGCTAGACACTTTTTGTTGTTAGTGTTGCACATTTTAGATTTTGTATTTCTGTTTCTTTTTATTTGGTTTTCAATTATGCAGGTTGATGAAGCCTTGAAGATCAAAAACACAGACATTGCCAAAGAACTTTGCCTTCCTCCAGTCAAGCTCCATTGCTCTAGTAAGTTCACAAATCAATGGCAACCTTTTTCTTTATTTGACTTGTTCATGGTCCAACAATTTCACTTTTGTTTTCCCTTTAGTGCTTGCGGAAGATGCCATAAAAGCAGCACTGTCAGACTACAGACTCAAACAACTGGACAAGGAGAAAAATATGAAAGCCAGCAGTTATTAGTGTTGTTACTGTTTAAGCGTGCACTCCTTGATTTGTTTCCATAATTAACCAGAATTACAAAATGTTTTTTGTTTAAAACCTAGAGAGCACATGCCCTAAAGCTCTCCTAGAATCTTTAACCGTCAATTTCCCAAAAAAATATCAAGACAATTCTGTTCTGTAGATTTAATACTTAAACCTTTGCTAAATACATGTATGCTGAAAGAGAGGCAATTAAGTTTGGCAATTAAGTGTTCATTGGCTTTCTGATGTGGACATTAAATTCTTCCAGTGAGATGTTAGACTACACTACAGTGACTCAAATTAAGGCATGCTTTTGTGTCATACTTACTGTGAAATAAATTATAATTTTTTCTATCTAATTGTCCGTCATCAGAAATACTAATGTAATGCCGACATTGATTCTCTTTTCATGGTTTTAGTTCATCATTGAGATTGTTCAAGTGGTGCCACCCTCTGTTGGCGAATAAGGATCTGTTTCAGCAGTAGTAACACTGCTAGCATTAGCAAAGCTACCAGTACACATAACAGAGCCAACAGGGCTATAACCACTGCTGAGTCCTGTTGAGAGAACAGTCTGGGCTTGGGTGTAGGCAAGAAGCCAGCCTTGTTTGTGGAAAGCACAAACCCTGTTCCTTCAATGGTGATGGAGGTGGAATTAGTTAGGCGAGGTTGACCTGTTGTATTGTCCAAGCACTTTATTTGCTCATTGGGGGCATTGGTGGTTGTAACTGGGTGTGGGCTTACAGATTGCATTACATTGAGCAACAAACATTCCTCATAGCTAAGTGTCCCTAGAGAGTAGTGTTTTGATAAATGACTTGCAGTACCTTTTATATAGCGAAATTGAATAAGGCGTTGAACAATAGTGGATGATTTGTTGGTCAAACCTTCCAAATCACTTGTATTAACCATAAAGTTCTGGACACCTGGTGGTGTTGTCGCCATAGTTGATGGATGCATGTATTTCTTTTGTTTAGATGAGCCAAGTTGGGAGCTTCTCTCATTTGGCATCAGGACCCGGGGACAGATAGTCATGACTGATAGGTTTAGGAGCAAGCGATGAGCAAGATGAACTGGCTCCTTACACACAAGATCAGTAGCCATCTTTAGCCTGCCACTCAGAAGCCAGCGGTAAAGATACAAGATATCACACTCACAAACCCACAGGTTGTTTGCCAGCTCTACAGACCGAAGACGTGGTAATCTGTCAAAGGCGTTCTCTGGCACTGAGCGTAGACAATTGCTGTTGATTTTCAGAACCTGTAGGTTGACCAGTGCAGACAATGAGGGCAGGTCTAAGGCAGAAATACAGTTGGCTGAAAGGTCCAAATGGGTCAAGGAGGGAGTAAGATTCACTGGAACTGTTGTTAGCTTGTTTCCCTTTAATGTCAGAACCTGCAGCCTTCTCAGGCCCCGAAGGGCTCCAGGCTCAATAGCACGAATGCGGTTGTCCTCTAAGTCCAGATGAGTGAGGTTTCCCAGCTGTCGCAGAGCACCAGTGGTAATATAGGTGATGCGGTTCTCTTGTAGCTGTAGGGTCTCCAGGCTCGGAGGCAGGCCGCGAGGAAACCTGGCTAGCTGGTTATGACTGAGGCTGAGCTCCTGCAGACCCAAGAAGGGCCGAAGCAGGTGGTCTACATTGCAAAGCTGGTTCCTGGCCACTGATAGTGAGGAAGTGTTGAGGGGGACAGAGCGAGGAAGGGACCTCAGGCCCAGTGATTCACACAGAACCAAAAACCCAGGGCGAGGACAGCAGCAACCAGGGGGACAGGAGGTCGGCACCAGGCAGGATACAGGACAGAAACAGAGAACCAGTAGGACACCACATCGGCACCACGGCATGACTCACTGTGAGCAAGGACAGAGAACATTAGACATAATATGTTAAACAGAAATCTGTGTAAAGTATTATGGTGAATAATATTGTAAAACCACAATGCAGATTCATTAAAATGATCACAAACTGATAAATTAAAGCACATCACTTACCATGCTCCTCCGGTTGTAGTATATGCAACTCCTAAGAGACTGGCAGGTTGTTTGCCCAGTGGTCTTGTGTGATCCACTGTCTTGCTAAAGATAACCGCCGTCTTTGAGAATTCCAAGCAGATGCTCATCAAAGTTTAATGACACCCTTAAGGTGCTGTATTACCTATTCTGTATCCTCTTCACCATCCAAATGGATTCAGAGATCCCTTTCTTTGTCAACAACGAAGACTAAACACTGGAAATACATATACAAAAAGAAATTAAGAAATAGTGTAAAAAAACAACAATTGACTCAATCTAGTTCCTTTGACATTGCCGGGGCGTGTTGCAAGTCATAAAGTAAGACTACGGGCCAGAGGTTCAGCTTGGATGGGTGGTCCTGTGGCTTGGCTGTGTGCCTTTCTCTCACCTGGTCAGAAGAGTGAAAGTGAAGGGGTAGTATTTTCCCAAATTATTTAGCACCTTGTGGACAAAAGCACAGGGAATCTGACCCTAGTGCCAGGCTCTGGCTCGCATTTCAGCCACTTCAAGTATGTTTGCTTTGCCCTCATCTTTGATGTTTGATCTTATGTTAGGTGACACATGATTAATATTAATTTATTTTTATTGCTATGTAAATCAGTGCTACTTTTGATCCATAACTGATCATTTTTTCCAACAATAAAAAGAATGAGTAGGCCTATTAATTTTTTGTTTTAACAATAGATGTATCTGACAAGGAAATACCTCTATTAAAACACAAAAAGTGATTCAAAACATTTTAAACACCTGGCCAGTTATATTCAAATACATAGAATGTATCACACGAGGACAGCATCAAATAAAAATTACTGCTACACATCATTAAATACGTAAACATTTGAAATAATACTTAAGTTTTACCTAAGTGAAATAAATCAGTGTCTAACATTTTCATAGGAAATAGATTAGCTTCGCGTTTTGTAGCAAAGTGTTCCATGCATCTGCTTTACTACTGTTGAAATATTAATATAATCTTGTACAGCTGCCAGTAGTAGATCAATAGAGTCTGTTGTCAACTGCAGGCTTAGTGCCTTTTTGTCTTTGTGTTTGGGTATGACATTACATGTTGGTGCCAATCATACAAAACACACATCTTTGTGTGTGCATGTGCACATCTCTGTGTATAAATTGTTTAGTCTTAAAATTGTTAAAACAAACTTTACTTTACAAGCATTAGATGTTCATGTTTTACGACTAAAGATAATACAAATCTGACAAGAGACAGTTAACCTTAAAATAGCCATGCCATTTTTAAATGGACATACCTTGAAATTACAGAGTCCAGAGTTATACTTGCTATTTCACATCATCTATTATCTCTCTTTCCCTCTTCTTAGAAATTCCAATGTTACAGTGAGTCTCTTCTAAATTGTAGTTACGTGTCTTTCAACAATTTTCACCAATTCTACCCTACTTTTTAAATAATGACAAACCTTTATGTAAACAATTTTATTATGTTTAACCAAACTGCTACGTGACAAGGAAGAGTCCATCTATACTGGGGGGAAAAACTTGGGAGAAAAGAGGATTTAAACATATAGTAACAAAATTAGGGCTCTTAAGTTAATGACATAATATGACACACCTGGTTTAAATTCATACCATCAACATAATATTGAACTGTGATGTAAAAAGTGAGCTGAACTAAAGAGCTGAACAAACCAGATGTGTTGTTAAAAATGAAATTATACTAGCAAAGATTTGTCATTGTCTCAGCACTCATATTTGTCCACTGTTAAATGGGGGAAAAAACATATATTAATAGTAAGTAAGAAACATTCCTAAAATCTATGTTATATAAATATTTTTCTGTAGAAATAAACCCCAAAATCAAACACACATTTCTTAAAGTTATTGTGAATTAATAAAAAATGTAAGTATGAAGTATATTATGCAACTCAATTTTAGATGTCAAAATAAATATTCAGAAAAAAAGGAATGTAAAAACAGGTGTAAATTGTATTATCTATAGAATGTTATCAATTAGGATTCTAAAGTAAATTTGATTATATGAATAATGAAATATCAAAATAAAATTGAAATATATATATATATATATATATATAT
>JAODLI010000225.1:0-12208 GCA_027575585.1 Percopsis omiscomaycus | reverse complement strand
TATTTAAGAGGAGTCCCTCCTGTCACCTGTGCGTCGGATCATTTCCCAGACTCCCCAGGGCGTGGCAGGCAGCATCGTGGTTTGATCCAGGCACATTCGGCCCACATTCACAACATGGAAGCCGTCCACGTCCTTGCAAGGGGAAACGGCATCGCACACTCTGCGCTCATCAATGTGATCTGTAAGGTCCAGAAGTTACAGTCAGCACTGCACTCTATACTGCTTTAGTAAGCATATGCAGTATATACACAAGGGGCCTAAAAGAGATGCTACTAAAAGTGTAATGTAATGAATGGCATGCTCTATGGTCACGTGACAAACCCTATACTCCCATAATACAGAAAAAGCCTTTTTGTCACACTAGTTCTGATGTTATATACCTGGCAGAGGTAGCTGGACAAGCAGGCCATCAACATGGTGGTCTGTGTTGAGTTTGTAGATCAGATCCAAGAGTTCTTCCTCGCTAATATCTGAAGGCTTTAGGATGGTCTCGCTGCTGATTCCTATGGAGGTCAGGAGAGGGGCGAACTGAACATGAGCACAACTCTGCATGCTTTGACAGTGCTCTTATCTTCAGATCATGGAAGTGCGTTTTCATACCAACGTCAGCAGCAGCCCGGGTCTTATTGAGGACGTAGGAGTGACTAGCAGGGTTTTCTCCCACAAGAACCACGCTGAGATGAGGTCTTCTGTTGCCAGAGGAGACCCACTTCTCCACGTCAACCCGTGCCTCCTCGCGGATCTGCCGTGCAAGTTTCCTCCCTGAGATGACTACCGCCTCCTGCCTGTGAGTTTGTGTAAAGAGGAATTGGGTTGGGTGATTGGGTTAGGACACTTATTACTTATCTAGGCTAAGCCATTCTTATCTACTAGGGGCCAGTGGAAGGCAACCACTTAGGGCACAATGCACAGGCCAAAGTTGGGGTGCCAATTAAGTCAGGCATGAAGGGCTCAGGTGTTAAAAACAACCTCCGTTAACCCACTTGACCAGCTGAAGGTTGGCTCCAATATTAATATTCCAGTGGTGTTTACATTTTTATTTTCTTATTTAATAGCACACACAAAGAACTAACAACAGAAGAGTAATGAGCCATCCACTGTGATGTAACTGTTCAGTTATTCTACCACAAATAATTAAACCACAAAAGACATTTGGCAAAGTAGGTTAGTTCCATGGGCCCAGTGTACCAGGTCTTAAAGAAACTGTATTAAAGGCCAGATACTCTGCAGTGAGTGCATTTATCAGTGAGACCTTTCTCTTTAAATATATGATTAGAAACATTTCAATCTTTTGATTAAATTGTCAGAATATAAAAAAAGTGATGCTAAAAATAAATATTTAACTTTTACTAAAGGAGGCAATAACATTCAAGAAATCTTTAACATTAGCGGTGTCTTGTTCTCCTTACGCGTAAAGTAAAGAGCACAAGACGCACACACGAGTTTTGCGTTTTAGGCGAGGTGGTTCTTATTAGTTTCATCCTAATAATGAGTGTAGTGTTGCAGTCATCTGTTCCAAATTTACCACGTCAATGATGGCATGTCTTTAGAAAGCCAATGGCATAGTGCAGTTTTGCGAATTATTTTCTGACTACAATGCGTGCATATTCCTTCTATGTATTGATCAACAAATAGCCCGCTCACCATGGGCAACTAGGAACCCTGCACCGCTCCGGGAGTGCTAGAAGTGCAAGCTATCTATAGGATTTCATCAGCCAGCTCAGTCGTTGTTATGCTACCGGCATGCCGCTAGGGGCAAGCGGTAGAAATCAGGATGTAAATGTATCACTTAACGGATACATTTAATACTGTCTATGCACGAGGAAACCATCAGACACACATTAAACATATATTTAAAACAAAAAAAAGCTGCGCTGCATTTCTGTAACAAAAGGGATGCGATATCTAAACTCCAAGGAAGTACCTTAAGACCCATCAAGCACATTGTAGAATAGTTAATGAATAATGGCGCTTACCTTGATGCTGACATATGTAGACGACATACTTGATGTTGAGTATTTTGACACAATTTTCTAAGAGCCCTAATCGTTGCCATAGTTATCACCTGTAAGGACGAGGGAGGGTTATGAGAGAGGCAAGGCGGACAAGCGATAGAACTACGCCTGTGAGGTCGATTGAAGAGGATGGGCTGGTTTTTAGTCCCATCCATGGCACCTACGTCATTGGAAACGTTCCCCACACATTGTAAGGGCACGTTTTATTATACCGCATAGAACGAATGGGCGGGTGTTACTAAATTTAAGTTTCTTTTAGATTGTTAAGTAACTGTTTTCGTATATTCTCGGTTAGTGTCATATCTATTAGACTGTGAATTACAACAATAACAATGTGTTTGGCGCAGAAAACATTATTTTTGTGAGTTATATTGGTGCATCATAGTGGCTAACTTGCCGTGTGAGGGCGACAGCGTCCGCCGACGCGGCGCAGAGGAAGAGGTTAGTTTCAGTTCTGCTGTCGTTACCCACTAGCACCGTTGTCCCGGACTTCGATTTGCCAAACTAAAGTTTAGAGTTGTATTCACAAATCCCCGTCGGCTAAAACAACAACAATGAGCTTCCTTTTGTAAGTACCCACCTAATACCACGCGCTAACTAAGCAACGTAACAAATATTCACACCGATGATGGTACAACAACAGCAAACTAGCGTTGGCAAAATGTAGTTAGCGATAACGTTATCAAGCTAGCATTTCCTAATCATTACGGACACGTAGTACTTTGCGACATTATATGTAATTTACTATATTAGTAGCACCAGAGTAAACTAAGTAAATTTCTAAATGTACTTTTTAACTCTATAACTGTTAGCCTCCTATTTAATAACACTAGCCAATGTTGACATGAGCTAACACTACTGTTACAGTACATGTGATGAGATTTGGCTAGATCAAATAACGTTACTCGCTATTGTTCCACGAAACTTGGACAAATAAATACACAATTTGCAGTGTTATATCAATTACACAAATATTTGGGTACTGCTACCTTTCTTGTTCGGTTTGTTGACTATAACTTAATGCACGCACAGTCAGTAATTAATCAAACTTTATCAACAACATGAGGTCGGTGTCAAAGGAACAATATTCGATTTGTTTGGAACTACCAATGTGTTTAAAACCAGTGTTTCAACTTTTTAAATTATTACATATAATTAAATTATTATATGTAAAGTTACACGATCTTAATCATAACCTACATTCGTAGAACTGTGAACTAGAAGGCGAACAGGAAGGACAATTGCGTATATCCACAATGAAATAAATCATCCATTTCACAGAACCTGTCAATTCATGTAACTGGGTTACTTATCTTCTTATGGTTGCTTCTCATCACTATTGTGTCTTAGTGGCAGTCGCTCATCCAAGACATTCAAACCCAAGAAGAACATTCCCGAGGGCTCCCATCAGTATGAGCTGCTGAAACATGCTGAGGCAACGCTGGGGAGTGGAAACCTCAGACAGGCCGTAATGTTACCTGAGGGGGAGGATCTCAATGAGTGGATTGCTGTCAATAGTGAGTTGATGAAAACTCATTTTTTCAATTCATTATTATATAGCGTGACTTTGTTCATGCTACTTCAAAGGCCAGTATCAAAAGATATATTACACATGAGGGCATTCCTGAGTGCTTTTCTGTGCTTCAAGGCTTCACTAGGAATTGGGCAACGATGTACTGCCCAAAATACATTTATACGGATGTTTACAAAACTAGAGCTCCCTTCCATCCATCAGCTACACTAAAATCACTTTGATAACATGTTTCTAAACACTGCACACCTCCTTCACTACTAAAATGTACGGTAGAGTTATAACGATCACATCATGAAAACAAAATGACTTTTATTACCATGACAACGATCCAGCATTCAGATCACCCTAGTTAATTCTCCCAGCAACTGGGACAAAGAAGTGATGTATAGTACAGTATATGACTGCAGAACCACAGCAAACAAAAATTTCAATAAATAACAGGGCAATGGATAGAGAATCCCATAACACACCATGATGGGAGTGATGAACAGAACAGGTAACTACAGAAAAGAACAGCCAGAGAACAGCCATTTCTATGAACTGCAGTGTTATGAATGCAGTATATACTATAAAAAAGGAGTTATGAAAGAATAATAAATATATCTATTTATAAGGTTTTTAAATGACCATGATTGTATCCCACCTGTGACTGTGTATTTAATGGTATGGTAGAGCTGCAAATTAAAACACTTCTATTCAAAATGTATCCTGAATTTAGTCCAGTAGGAATCATAGTGGCCCTGCCCTGTTGGGTGTCATTAATTGACATGGTATGTAGCTCTTTTCAACATAATGTTTAGCCTAATGCTGTTGTGAATCTGTGCTGTGTACAGTTATTTTTGACATGCTCCTCTTTTTGCACTTCAGCCTGTTTGAAAAAAGAAACGGTCTGAAGCCAACATGCTTATTATTGTTCTTAGCTTAATATATGATTGTATATTTTATTCAAGTGTCTGTGAGTTTTATTTGTTGTTTCTGTCAGCGGTCGACTTCTTCAATCAAATCAATATGCTGTATGGCACCATAACAGAGTTCTGTACTGAAACCAGCTGCTCTGTGATGTCTGCTGGACCCAGGTATTGCTCTCTCATTGCATATACTTTTGAATAGAATGATTCTTAATACATGTTTCTGCTGGGAAGGTACAGTACTTATTAACAACTTGATTTCTTAAAAAGTTGCTAATAATTTATTTATTTTATAGATCTATCATTACTAGTCTCATCAAATCACAAATCGCACTAACTGTGAGGGTGGATTCTACTGCTCATGATAAACACTAAATACGTGTGGGGAGGTTGGTCTAAAAAGAAAAGGAGAAGTGATATTTTTTGTTTTGTTAGAATAATAGAACTTATGATATACCAGTGTAGGTTAGCTTCTTGTCATCTTAGAACGCTAGCTAGTTTGAAACAGTACTTGACAATGTGAATCCTATATTTTGCACTACTGGAGGATTTAAAAAAATTGTGATTCACGTGCTCGGTATCATAGTCTGCTAAACATAGTATTGCGCAATTGCATTACATTCAGCCTAACAAGAGGTTCTGATCATTCCACTGAAACCTAAGTGCAGTTGAAAGAGGTGGGTAGAATACTGTATATTCTTGATATTTGATCCATTTGTCTGAATTTACACCAATTGGTTTAATCAAATGTAATACTTTAACACAAAACAGGAATTGGCCTATAATTTTCACATTCTCTCTGTTGTTTAGAATCTACATTTTGCACTTCCTGTTCTCCCTCCTCCCAGACGGGCTCTGTTTTTGTCTGTAATCGAGAGGAAGAGACATGGGGTTACTTCCTGTTGACATAGCCACAAACATGCTTTTTACCCAGATGCCCCTAATAAAGCCATTGTGGTGCCACACTGCATGAGCTCATCTGCACTCAAATCTTCAAACCAGTAATATATTAGATTGTGCTTGGCTTAACCTATATTCAGAATAGTATTTACAATTCTGAATATATTACCCAAGCATAAATTAGCAGAGAGAGAGCTTTTATAATTTGTTCAAATGTTTCTGTTTAGGTATGAATACCACTGGGCGGATGGTACGAATATCAAGAAACCTATTAAGTGCTCTGCTCCCAAGTACATAGACTACCTGATGACCTGGGTGCAGGATCAACTTGATGACGAGACACTGTTTCCTTCCAAAATTGGTGAGTTTATTGGTGTGCAGAATTGGCAACTTGCTTCTCATTGTGATGTAATCCCTTGGTTGAGAGGAACTACCTTCAGCTCTTGCAGCAGCATATTGAATGTGCATACTGAATGCGAAGTTAGGGAACACAATTGAACACAGCATACTTGCATGCACACATAGGCATTATTGTGCTAGCTCTGCACTGTGTCTGAAAACACACACACAATGGTATTGCATATGGAGGTATATCGCCATATACTAATTGAGAATGCTGCCTTTGTTAATTTTATAGTGAACATTGAAGTCTAAAGCACAATATGCATCTGATGTACAACTTTGTAGTATTCAAATAGTGAACCACAAATGCAACAATGCATTGTATATTCAGCCAATTTAATTACTATTCAAATGAAACTACAGATTTCATTTTTTCTCACAGTTTTTTAACTGGTGCACATTCTACTGGAGCCTCTGTACTTTTTGACATCAACATTATTCTATATAGGTGTGCCTTTTCCCAAAAACTTCATGTCTGTGGCCAAGACGATCCTGAAACGTCTGTTCAGGGTTTACGCCCACATCTACCACCAGCATTTTGATTCTGTCATGCAGCTTCAGGAAGAGGCCCATCTCAACACCTCCTTCAAGCATTTCATTTTCTTTGTTCAGGTGAGACCTCCACGTGCTCTAATGTAGCATTGTATGGCTTTTAATGTAGCTAAACTTGTAGCATATGCAGTGATTGAAGCGCTCAACCAAACTGTTTGCCGTGTCATGTGATTGTAACAGGATCGCTGAAAACATTGTATTTTGGATGTGAATGATTGTGATGCCGTCACTCCTATTTGTCTCTTGCAGGAATTCAACCTCATTGACCGGCGTGAGCTTGCTCCCCTGCAGGACCTTATCGAGAAGCTCGGGTCCAAGGACAGATAAATGCAGTCACACATCTCCCCTGTTTGTCTCTGTCTCTGCCCCCCCCCCGTGACTCCTACCTCTGTGACATTTAGTCTCAACACCTTGTGCCTTTTCACCCTCTTTGCTGGACATTTTGTACTGAACCGTTCTCTTCCTTCTTTCTCAGAGATGTTTATTTCTCTTTAGTCCCTCTAGCTGAAATACCACATTATAGTATAGTTAAAATATTTTCCACCGGTTTATGGCTAACAAATCGGTAATGGGGACCTAATGATCTTCTTTATTGGACCAAGGGAATTTAGGAGTCAGGATGAAAACCAGCTTCTTTTTTTTTAAATTTTCTACAAATGTTGCTGTGTAGTATTATAGTTGTCTAAACTAGGGGTTTCAAAGTCTGAGGCCTCCCCTCAGACAAAGCTTGGAAAAAAACATTTTCTCACTTCCATTCACTGAGCCTCCCCTAAAACTGAGCCTCCCCTAAAACGGTCTAAACAATTTCACAAACTTAAAAAAACAACAACTTGATAGTCCGTTTTTTTTTTAAGACAAGTCTAGCTATCGCAATTAGGATTACCAAATATCTCATTTCAATATTTTTTTATGATGTTTGGTTTCTAAATGTACATTAGAGCGTAATAAGAAAGATGGGAAGAAAAGGGGCGTGGGATTCACACCCTGCAAGCGCAACATAAAATAGATAGGCGATTGTGACATAATTACTGTCCCAACGACACAGCTATATTTTGGGGTTTGAGTTTGATCATGCAATATTGTGTTTTGCACATCGTTTCACTCCCATCTTTTATTTTTATTTTTATGCAATGGTAATAAGACTGTTGAATACATGTTTTTAAGTGATGCTAAGCAGGCCACTTTTTAATATGCTTTAGAATCGCTATTCAGACGTGAGTCATAAGCGAAATATTTTCAATTTATTTAACCAACAAAGTAGCCTTTGTGACATGAAAAGTAACATAGGCTAATGTGAGTTTTAAGGTTTACTACTATTTTCATTTCATTTCATTGGTGCAGATTATTCACCGACCGCTGTCACTTCAATGCTGGTACATTTTCATACACAGAATTTTTTGTATTAAATATTTTTACCCTCAGCCTTAAGGCATAGAAAGTGCATAATCACTATTGTTGTAGCTGTACAATAAGGATGAGTGACATGAGATGTATGTAGTTTTTCCATAGACGTCTTAATTGTCCTATCAGTGCATATACAGTATGTACTAAATACAGTGCAACTGTGTGCTAAATTCTGGCTACAGCAGCAGGGCTGTTTGTTGTGCCAGCCTGTTACTAACTATAATTCCAGATTCATCAAAACACATTTGAATGTGTGTTTACCTGCTAACCTACAGGGGAGAGGAGAGGGTACAGTGTTCTGTTGTTTCATTTTGAGCATACACACGAGACAATCGTGGGTAATGAAACCACTTTTACAAGTTTTCATATTCAAAGTAACTTGGAATACTGAATCTTCGAGACTGAATTATGTAATTGTGTGTGCTTGTGCATTTCAACATGTACTATATAAAAATATACTTTTTAGATTTGGGCAAAATAATTTATAAAAACCTTTTAGCGTTATGAAGAAGACATTTTATTTGATGGCGACACAATATATTTTACTTGCTATTGTTTTTTTCAAAATTATTTCTGCTTATCTTCATGTTATCTAGTATATTCCAATTGTTTTGCCTATGGCTGGATTTGGTAATAATATTTATCAGAAAATTCTAGAAATATTTTAATTTGATCCCATATTAGAAAAGTATTGCTTCTGTGTTCAATTCTGAATCTGTGTTATTATGTTAATTGCATTTTCTATTTCAATGTAAAAAAATCTAAACAAAAAAAACGACCCATTGGATCAGATAATAAGGGCTTTGAAACGAAATATTTTCTATTGTGTACAATGATGTCAATGTTATAACAAAGATAATGTGAGGTGCTGTATCAACCTTTGATGTAAATATGATCAGTGTCAGTGTTTATCTGAACAAAACTGTGCCTTTAAAAATGAAAATGTCGAAAATGACAGTATTGGTAGATTACAACATTATTAAACATCGAAAGAAAATGTTCAAGCTGTTTAGATTTCTTGTGAATGTGGTCTGGATGAGTGAATGGTGCGCCCGGTTCGCCCTAGTCGTTTCTGCGAACGCACCAGTGCCTTACCTTTGACCTATCAGAGAGAGAGGAGGAAGTAACGTTAACGTTCGCAGCAACGTCAGTCGCTAGCATCAAATATATCAAGCTAGCTTTTCTACTGTCTGAATGTGGGACCAGTTTACTCCGAGTATATAAAAAGAGGGAAATTCACTTTGTTATCTGTCTTGGATTGGGGAAATACTAGCCGTAATAACTGCGTAGTCTTTTAGGATTCGTAAAAAATAAAGTTGCCGCTAGCATACTAGATTTTAGCCAGCAGGACGCCACCGCTAAATGTTAAACAACTCTAATGGCTTGGTTTCACTGTAATAGGATGTGTAACAGATGAAATTACTGCATCGATTTGACAACATTCCAGAAATAAGTAATTAAGTTCGGATAACGTTGGTCTTGCCATCGAAACCGGGTGAGTAAAACGAACGAAAGGCCAAAGAGCCTGTTCTTAGAGTTGGCACCGGTACTTAGTTACGTTTGGTTACTGTTATGTCGCTTGACAACAACAGTAGGTTAGTTGTCTGGAGTGTCTATATAAAATATGATTTTTGTTTCCACTTAAAATATAACCTATTTCTTGTAATTTACATGTATCATTGGTGCTTTAGACATTAAAGAAATTCCCCCGACGTTTTACATTTAATTACAGAAATCCAGAAATTGCATTACCTAGCCTCCATATCAAAGCTCTTGTGCCATATTGTCTTCAGAGATGCTAGCATGTATCACTAACCCTAACCCTGTGTCATTAATTAAATCCTGTTTCTTATGTAAAGGTAAAGCCATGGCCGATGAACATACACAGTTCTGTGGCAACTGGTAAGAGTGAATTTCCGAGTTTGTAGCTAAAAAAATCATGTTGACAAAACAAAAAACGAAATAACTTGATTTCAAAAATCTTTACACTTCTAGCAAGCATGACATTCCAGAGGCTAATTTCACCACTCATGAGATTCACTGCCGAAGAAACATTGCACTGTGTGAAGTGTGCCAGGAACCAGTACCCCGATCAGATCTGCAGCAACACAAGGAGCAGGAGCATACACAAGTAAATGTGACAAAATAATCGATGAGTTCTGCTTCAAAAAGTTTGAAACTAATCATTTAAAAGGCCATGACCAGCTGGTTCTGAAGTGAAACTGTCAAACAGCAATGATGTTTTACATGATTAAAATTGTTTTTTATTTCTCTTTCAGATTAAATGCAAGTGTGGCTTGCTGATTGAGAAGAATCGTATAGATGTCCACCAGGTATTACTAATGAAGCATTTGCTTCACACTATCTAAAATGTTGATTTCAAACAAAAGTGTGGTTTCTCAAGATTGTATTTACTTGTTTCAGAGCACTGAATGTGTTCAGCGCCTGGTTCCTTGTCAGTACTGCAACCTGGAGCTGGTTTACTCTCAGTCCAAAGACCATGAGGATTATTGCGGGGCGCGCACTGAGCCGTGCCCGCACTGCAAGTGCAATGTCATGTTGAAGGAACAAGTGGTGCATCCTGCCTTCTGTGGAAGCCTCACACCACCCCAGGAGAGGAACAACAGCCGGGCGAGTCATGGCTCACCAGAACCTCCTCCCCCAGGAGCTTGGTTCGAAGCCCACTCCATCAGAAATCTTCTCAGGACTCAAGAGAGAGGTCCCAAGAACAGCAATGTTAATGCAGCAGAGGGAAGAGTCTTTCCTCAATCGCTTGACAGCAGAGTTTATAACAGTACCTGGGGACCACTTGGGGCCCTGGCTAGCAGGAAGAACACTGCCCCTAGGAATACAACATTCAGCCACTGTAAGTTGGAAATGGAAATCTGTGTGTATCTCTTCATGGGTATGCATCTGTTGTTTTAAATAGCCTTTTAATGTTCCTTTAGTGCTGGAAGAGGGAGATACTCTGGGCAGCAGGAGCAACAACAGCGCTTGGCCGCCTGGGTGTCGTTCACTGGATGAGGAATGTTCTAGTCTGGACTATTTGTTGGCCCTCAGCCTGCAGAGTGATGGGGACACAGGCGACCAAGGGGACGGCCTGTTGTGGACTGACGTCTGGGACCACAAGCTAGGAAGGAGCTCTAACGCCTCCCTCGTCTCTCCACTCTCTCTGCCCAACAACAACTACCAGCACGTTGCTACTGGCACAAGTGTGAGTGCTGGCTTGGAGCCTGATCGCGCGGGTAAGACGGAGAACACAGCCTATTTACTTGAGTGATTAGCTGGTGTTGTTACCTCTGGTCCTATTTTGAACTCCTGTCATCCTGTTTTATTTTATAGATGCCATGCTCCCTTGTGAGTTTTGTGAAGAGCTCTTTCCTGAAGAAGACCTCATTTTACACCAGGTTTGGTTATCCATGGCAGTATTTGAACGTAATAATCCACCACCTGCTCATGTGAATAGTTGGATTTACTACTATAATACAATAGTGATTTAACCACCTCTGGAAACTGTTAAGCTTTGCTGTTCATGACACCATTCATATAGTCAATCCTGATAATAATTGTCAAGGAGTTAGTGTTCTATCTAAGGTATACCGTTTCTAGAAAGATACCGCTATACCCTGCCATTAAAAACTATACCCCATTTTATTAGTATCGGGACTTTTAAGAATGACAGTGTTTTAATAAGAGCCGTATAGAGCTCAACAGTGACTGCGTGAATTTCCCATTCATTTACTCCATTGACATTTTGAAAAATCCTTATATAAAGAGTTTTAAGCCTTGAACCAATCCAACCAGCTACGACATGAATCATGGCCATCAAACATTTGAATCGGAGCAAAAAAAATAAAATAAAAAGGGCAAAAGGTACAAGATTGTGTACATAATTATTTAAATAAGTGAATGAACTATTCATCCCATAAACCATTGCGAATGATAGCGTTTCCAAGGACTTTTATTCATAACAATAGTTTAGCGCGCTTCTTCTTGAATTTAATCCTTCTCGGTGTTCTTGAAAATAGTGTATATATTTTTAATAGTGATTTATATTACACCATTATAATAGTAAATGCTAATTGTTTTTGAATTACTTATACTTTAATTATTCAGTCACTTTTAGCTATTGTTAGCCATCTTCTCTTACAACATTTAATCTTTTTTGCCATTTATGAAATTTAGTTTTCACCCTTAAGTCTAATATGCTTTTATTGATCCTAATGGTAATTTCATATTTTAGTGCTAAATTATTCTTGCAAGAAAGGTGTTGTATAAGTAAAGTCTTATTGATTGATTCAAAGGGGCATGTTAACAACTTGATGGTTGCTCTGGTAAACGTAATGTAAACGTGGATCTTGCAGTTAAATGCTAGCTGTAGTCAACATTCGAAGGTTTTAAGGCTTAAAGGACCAGTTAAGAGGCTCTAGTGACAGAAATGCAATATAAGATCCACAACTATGTTGTCAGTGGTGTACAAAGACCTTATATAA
>JAODLI010000224.1:0-12209 GCA_027575585.1 Percopsis omiscomaycus | reverse complement strand
CCACACTCACTGCTGCAGATGCGGAAAAGCTTGTCCACACTTTTGTCTCCTCCAGGCTGGACTACTGCAATGCGCTCCTCACCGGGATCCCTGGGAAAAGCCTTCAGAAGCTGCAGTACATACAGCGCTGTTAGGATCTTGTTGAGGCTGCGCAAACATGACCACATCACCCCAGTCCTCAAATCCCTCCACTGGCTTCCTGTCTCACTCAGGATTGAGTACGAGGTCTCCCTCCTTACCCACCAGTGCTTCCATGGTGAAGCCCCCCTCCCCCCCTACCTCAAGGAACTCCTCACCCCACAGACCTCCACACGTACCCTCTGATCAGTATATCTTCTGAATCTTCCCAGGACCAAGCTCCGTACAATAGGAGATCAGGCTTTCTGCTCAGCTGCTCCCAGTCTGTGGAATGCTCTCCCTGACCTTTTGTTTATATTTTCATGCTCTGTTTTAATTTTTAGCACTTACCTGTTTTATCATGTAGCACTTTGGGATTTGCTTAAATATAAAGTGCATTACAAATTAAATGTATTATTATTATTACTGCAGAAGAGATGGATGAGGGAGAGAGAGATTTCAGGTTACGACGAGAGGCGATGCGGGTAGAAGTAGCAGGGGCCAAGAGAGGATTTAGGGGGAGAGAGAAGGAGACAAAGTGTTGATCGGACACCGGGAGGGGGGTAACTCATAGTTTAGAGGCAGAGCAGGATCCGGTGAAGACAAGATCCAGAATGTTTCCTGCCCTGTGTCTTGGATGTCAAATGAAGTGGAGTGTGAGGTCAAATGAAGAAAAGAAATTATGAAAGTCTGGGGGGATGTGAAAGTCACCAAGGAGCGTGATCGGTGTCCCAACTTCAGGGAAGTAGCTTAAGAGGACATCCATCTCCTCTAGGAAGTCTCCAATCTGGCCCGGGGGGCGGTAAATGATGACAATTGTGAGTTTAAATGGATGGGTGACAGAGACAGCGCCTACAGCTGGTGTTATACAGTTAGCAGCTAGCTAAATAGTGCTATACTGGACCACCTTTTAGGCCCCACTTCCTTCTAATCATGCTAGTTTCAAAGCTAAGCCAATTGAAACTGGATTTCAAATGCTGGCTAATGGCTTCCCTTAGCAAGCAAATTTAACAAATTCACAAGCAAATCAACCTAGATAACAGTGCAATCAACTTCAGAATATTAAAGGCTACTTACAGGCTTAGAGGACAAACAGCTCAACTGGCAGACAAAGTGTACTGTTGACTCCAAGTGGCTTCTGTGCCTGCTAAATACTGGACAACCTTTTAGGCCTCCTTTCACGTCTTTCACATGTGTTCAGTGTGAACCTGCTCTCATCTGTCAAGAGAACGGGGGTGACTGGGACATCATACTGTGATGATTGCGTGTTCCCATATTTATACAGAACAAAATGTATACATTAGAAATAATTGACTCATCAAAGTTTTATATTTTATTGCAATGATTATCCCACACAATATACGGTATTGTTTAACACATTGGGCACTGGCAACATCCTTGCAACTCACAAAAAATTGAAAGAGTGAAAAGAGTGAAAGAGTTAGAAGTGGGGATGGGGGAGGCTATGTTGTATGTTTTTTATTTGACACTAGCCTGTATTTTCATGTGACCTTCCAAGGGAAAGATGCTGCTGAGTAAATTGGATGGCATATTTACATTTACTTTTAAATGTACGTCAAAGCACTGTCAAATTGAATTTTAGAATGTCTGATTATGATTAAACTGCAAATGTTTACCATAATAGATAGGTATGTAATGATAATGGAGGCATATGAACAGAAAAATCTTCAATTACGTTACATAATCTTGGCCAGTCTGATAAACTCTCCTTATTTAATACAAAATGTATTTCTTGGAATTGTTACAGCAGAATGCTTAGATCCTTTTGAAAGGATTATAAAACGATTTAACTAATATTTTAACAGCTAATTTAAACAAATATATACTAAAAAAATATATACACATATCTCTTCGGATAATTTTGTGATATATCTCTGTCCAAATGTCACTGGTGTTCTGTTGTCGAATCCTCTGTTGGATAATGGAGATATAACTTCTCTCTAAAACATAGCTGTTCTACAACAGCTATTTTTTTTGTTTGTCGGGTCAAAGTCATGGCTTGGAAGTTAACCTACATCTAATCAAAACGTCCTTGTCCTCGGTATTTCGTCACGTCTTGTTGGGATGAGCACTGCATTTGGCTCTTGCCAGATACATACTGTAAATAACAGTTGAAATTAAACATGTCAAAGGGAAAGATCAGAGAAAGTATTTATATTTCTTTCCAATCACTGCTCAGACCTGAATTCCCCCATAAATCATCACCACCACTACGTTTTAGTGTATTATATGGTTATTAAGTTAACAATATAATACACTTCTGTGATTCATCAAATTTCAAATCAAAGATTTTTCTCAATATTACATATTACAGTTATTAGAGTTATTTATATAAAGCAAACATCTTGTAACAAAGTACCCAAAAGTATTTAAAAAATATCACAAAGAAGCAGACATCCAATGTACAAAATATTATTACCAACTGTAACTACCTCATATAAGGAAAGTACTGGACAAGTTTGTAATCCATAAAACGGGCCACCTTTCAAATGATCATATCTAAGGCGGATGCATTAAAGTTACAATAACTACAAATAATCTTTCCTTTTTTTAAATCCAGCTGTCTATAAAAGAAACAGGACTACTTTGTGTAACAGGTTAAGGCTAACGGTTTGGAGAGCGACACTTTCCCACTGCCAGAGTTCAGTTTGACTACTGTTGATAAGGACTTTAAATCCAACAACACTTTAGCAGGTGTGGAATAGACATGACACAGCGGGCCTGGGCACACTGTAGCCTTAACTGTGAGGGAACATAATGTGAAACAAATGCACATGGGTTTTGCTCTGACATTGTTCATGATCACACTTCTGGCGAATGAAATCTATCTAATGAAATCTTTGTTGGTTAAACTACAACATTGTGAAGCTTTATGCTCCAGTAGATTCCATTCCATCTGACGAGCCACTGAAGACCAAGTTTATAGGATAGATTAGATATAATATTTCTCTATTCCTTACCTGTGTTGTTGTAAATTGGTCAATATAACGTTCACAATGGTCAACATCAAGGTGTTTGTAATTGTCCAATTTTACAGTATAACAGGGTCATTTCGGACTAGGAACTATAATACAAAATCAAATAAAAAATTGTAATACAAAGTTGCAGCAGTCTCAGTACAGTGCAGTGCCTCAGAAAGTGTAATGATGTGCATGTACAGTACGTTCCCCAGTGCATACATGGAAGAAGGTATTGGGATATAGAATATAAGATATAAAATATATAAAACAAATTGGAATGTAGAGAATGAAGGATGTGTAGAGTGACCAGGTGAGTTATCAATTCAATACAACACAACAAAGTGACCAGCAGAAAAGTGTGGTGTGGTTAAGACAAACATTGCTGCTGGTCAAGAAGCCTGATGGCCTGTGGGAAGCCTGGATGCTCCAGTAAGGTCAGCAGGGTGAACACTCCATGGCCTGGGTAGAGTTCAGGGCATGGTGTGTGGTAGATGGCTTGTACAGATGAGCGATGACAGCCAATAATGTGTTCCACTATCTTCACCATACCAGACGGCGATGCAGCCAGAGAGGGCGCTCTCAATGGTCCATCTGTAGAACTTTGTGAGGGTTTTTGCAGTCCTTTCAACCTTCCTAAGCCTCCTCCGCTTCTGGGCAGTTTTAGGTTAGGTAATTGCTGATGCTCGCACCAAGGAACATACAGCAGTTGACCCTCTCCACTTCAGTTCCTTTGATGTGAATAGAGGCGCTTCCTGACATCCACCACCATCTCTTTAGTTTTGCAGATGTTGAGAGAGAGATTATTCTCCTGGCACCACATTTCCAAGGCTCCAACCTCCTCTCTGAAGGTGGTCTCATCGTTGTTAGTGATGAGATCCAAGATGGCGTCATCAGCAAACTTCACAATGATATTCAAGCTGTGTCACACCTTTGACACTAGTACTTTTTTCATATAGAATAATTACTAAATACAAAATTAAAGGATTATATTAGCTTTAGTTAGGCTACACCATGAATTATTTTTGCTTTTGGTGCTAAATTAGGTTTGGCCCCATTTACTTGCATTTTTAGCATGGTTAAAACCATCCTGATTTTGCAAGCCAAGCTCTGCCTCTACAATTTGCTTTACTTTACATACCTGACAGTCTTGTAGAGCAGGGGTTCCCAAACGTTGCCACAGGACCCACAGATACCATAATTATACCTCTTGCTAGGGCCCCCTGCTGCAAACATCCCAATGAGTCATTTACATTACTACAGCAAATATCAAACATTTACCTTATTAACTTACAGTATATTGTAATATGTATAAAAATAATAAAATAGAAGTATCATAATTTTGTTTATTTTCTCTTTAGAAACACATTCATTGTTGGCTACCAAGTTAGCTAGTTAGCTATCTGCGCCTAAGTCATCGGGATTGAAAAGTAGACTATTAGAGATGTGATGTCATACTGTATATAACTTGTAGGAATTGATTGATTTCGTTACAATTACACACAAATTACTCGAAATAATTATTTGATCATTTTTTGCATTTGTGGTACATATATTTTATTTTTTTTAAATTGTATTATTTCTTTTACATTTTCCTCCCCCTTTTCCATGGCCCCCCAAGGTGCCCTCTTGCAGCCTCCCTGGGGGCCATGGTCCCCAGTTTGGGAACCACTGGGGCAGAGAACCCAGATGGGTAGTTCAGTTGGTGCCAATAGCAATTGCAACAAAGTGTCTGTGTTTAGAAAAATCCTCTCAGTGGGTCTTGTTCTGATCGGTTGAAGATGGTTCAATCGCCTGCTAATGCTAGTATCAAACCAAAACTATGTTTGTGTACTGCTGGTTTCCACCACAAGGGTGATTCCACACACAAATGGAGGAGTGTCCCTTTATAAACACTTGCAATGTTTTCTCCAAATAAGCAGGTGCAGAGGACAGTCCAGGTGATTGAGAAGCGATATATCAGGGAAAATGCTGAGGTTGCAGCTGGTCCAAGTGAGAAGTAAAATTGAGAGTTTGGCATTTGAATCAGAACAACATGAAAGGCAGAGAATCCAAAGTGCCCTCAGTAGCCTTGACCGAGAACTAGGATCAGTCCTCTGCTGTAGCACAATGTTGACCAGATAGTGATGATATTGTTTACAGCTCTTTGAAGCAATAACAGATTTTGCACACAGAAATAGTAGTTTATTCTGTGTAAATTCTGTAAAGTCTGTTAACACAATACATTCTGGCAATACTATAATATAACAAAGTTGCACTCGATTTACAGAACCAAAACCAGAGAAACTTTCAGAGAAACTTTCAGAGAAACTTTCAGAGAAACGATCAGAGAAACTTTCAGAGAAACGATCAGAGAAGGTAAAGATTTCTGTTATTGCTGCGGTTCTCAAACACTGAAGGCTACATGGTTTGCTTCAGTTAAGTATAATAACCTACACAAATTCACTTCTTGATCATTCTCTATCATCATTCTATAAAGCCACAACCAAGTCAAACCATGTGAAAACCAAGGAGGTACAGAGACGCACCACTGTCACGTGACAAATAAAAGAAAGACACAAACCCCTTCGGGTTTGTGACTCATAACCCATAGTTATGAGTCGTGAACTAATCATTTCTGTTTCCTGTAGCCTACTGACTTAGCCTATGCAGCTGCCATGTGATGAGTGAACATAAGAGTCCAAGACCATTCACGCATGCGTGAAAATGAACGAATCAGTCACTGAGACAACTCATTACTCATTATTCCTAAAGAACGAAACGAAAAGTGTTTCACAACACTAGTGTTTCACAACACTATCTGTGACTGGGGTGACTCTGGTCTGATGGTCTTCTGGGCCTTCTTCCTACACCGCTGGGCGTAGAGGTCCTGCATGGCTGGCAGTCCTGGCAATGCGCTGTGCAGTTTTCACCACCCTCTGCAAAGCCTTGCGTGGAGCAGCTCCCATACCAGGCTGTGATGCTGCCAGCCAGGATACACTCCATAGTGCATCTGTACAAGTTCGTGAGTATCCTGGGGTCCATGCCAAACTCTAGCACATCTGTCTAGCACATCTGGTGATGTGCTTGTGCTGTTTGACCAGGTCAGGTCCTGCTGATGTTGACTCCCAGAATAATGGATAATGTTTTTGAAAGGGCAAATAAAAACGACAATGTATCATGTGACTGCAGTCCTTTGAATAGGAAACAATCTTTTAAACTGTTTGAAGTCACACTTTCCTGATTGTATAATAGCACTCTTGGAATTTGAAACCATAACAACAACGCTGATTGGTTAAAACCACCAAGTGCAAGCCTCTCCCACACTTGAGTACGCCTCTCACACAGTTGTGTTTCCAAACTGTGGGTACTGGGGTTTCAGGGGGCAATCGAGCAGTGTCCCTTTAATACAACGAAATACACCTTGATATAGTTGACAGTTGTGATTGTGCTAATTCCACAGAAGTTAAACTTAAAATCATAAAAATCATTTTTCAACCCACTTTTGGAAACAGCCAGGAATACGATACTGTTGTTGTAACTACACTTACAGGATACTTTAAAAGACAAAGCCACACAGTAATAAGATTTGGTACATCCTGCTTGGGGCTTGACCTCAACCGTTGCATTTTGAAGGTAACTTTTGACAACCTTCCCAAGGTCCTGAAGTTTATAGCATTTTTTCTTTCAAGATTATGCTGAACTTGTCAAAAAGTACAACCTGTGTAAAAGGTCACAAACCTAACTGCCTGCGTGGTACAGCGCGGGAGTGAATCGTGCTATCTAGAGGGATGACGCAAGCAGCCCAGCAAAGAAGACAGCACTTCTCTTAGTTACTTATCTCTCCTCCTCCGAGCAGCTGTATCTATGTTTCTCTAGTCAAAGGCCATCTCTACTTTCTCTGGCCTGAGAAAGGCCCTTTCAAATAGCTAAGCAGATGTATCTCACAGCACCTGTTGTGGAGAGAAGGAAACCGAAATAGGAGGCATTGTTATGAGTGCTGTTTTAAAATGTGACATTTGGAACTCATCATATCTAGCCTTTTTAGGTCCAGTGTTACGCCACGTGTTGCCTCCAGCCATGCAGTGTCTTGGAAAAAAGTCTATCAATATCCTGCCTCAAATCCCTAGATTCTCCTCCTGGATGGTCATCAATGCATGGAGAATATCTTTGTAGTGCTTTTGGATTCCTTTTGGCATTTTCTCAACCTCAGCTGTTAATACAGTTTCTGTCCTTCATTGTTTAGAGATCTTCAAAAATAGTTGTCATAAAAGTAAGTTGTCATAATGTAAATAGAACATTCAAGGAGTCTACCTCGTGTCTGGAATTGCCCCTGTGTTTGAAAACAGCATTACACAAAGGTTGTTTTGGTTTGAAACTCTAAGAATGCATGTCCCTCCTCTTATGTTCCCTACTAATTAGTAAGCTAGGGGGAACATTTGTGTGGGTTGCTATAGTCAAGGTGTTTACATTTAATATAATGAGATATTGAAAGTGAAAGAAATTGTTGCACTTTTTTTGTTGTCAGTATGGCAAGTTATCATAAAACCATGGACTACTTATGATTTCAGGGTAAAATATTCTTTAATCACACAAAGGAGAATAAATGTGTTTGAGGTGTTGCAAGAGACTACAAAGATTTATATAAATGCTTCATTTTATCAGGCTGGAATAAAAAAAGACGGCCACCGTGACCTTCCAAATTCATTGTTGGCAATTGTGACGTCATTACATTACTTGAGAGTGCAAATGAAAACTAGTTAAAGTTTTACAATTCTAAAATGTTGTCCAAAACAAACTAATAAAACCGGCAAATAGCACAAATAAATAAAGCTATATATTTGTTTCATGTGCCTTAAAGGTGCTAGGTTGATGGTTATCAAAATGTTACTCTTTCGTTCTTTTTTGGCTCTTGTTGCAACTCTCAAATCCTACATACAGCAGATTTAAATCATACAAAATATGCAATTTGGTTAAAAGGTTTAATACTAATAAATAGTTTATATACAAACAAACATCACATTTTCATATGTAAACATAATAGCGCTGAGTTGACCACAGTAACAAAATACACTGGACATTAATACAAAGCTAAACAATATAATACTGACATTATTCAATCAAACATCCACAAACTGCTCTAAGGAAAAATTGTGCAAAAATATGTTATATTATAAAATTACATATCACCAGAGTACAAGACATTTTTAATTGAAGACACATTCATTCATAAACTATTACTTTAACATTTATGCCTATATACATTAGAAACGTTGTACTGTCAGTAGGGGGGTAGACAGTGAATACATTTGTGCATGAACATACAGTATAGTGCAGCTTTAGATTTTCTTTTTCTAATGATTATAGGGAAGGAAGATCCCTCACTTATTAAATTAAAGTGCTTTTTTTTCTGAGCAATGTTGATCAAATTAGGTTCATGATATCCTTGTCATTTATTTAAAGGGATTATTAGAGACTTTGGACTTGTGGTTGGACTCGTGGTTGAATGTTGCGTGGATATTCTGTTACGTGATGAAGAAGTGCGTGATGAAGAACTTTGATTTCTTCTTTTCAGTGAACCCTGTGTTTTCTTTCTATAGGTGTCTCTCTTTTCACTATTGGGTGCCCCTAGATGTTCTAAAACTTTCTTCTGAAATATGTCTTGAAACTGCTGTGCCTACAGAGAATCAAACAAGACGTAATTGGGTCAACATACAGCATTTCTCCTGTCCATAGAAATGCAGGGCTTTAAAACACAACTTGGAGAATACTTCTCTTCCTAACAGACAGAAACACTGATACAGCTATAGTTTATCTATACACTTTAAAGCCCCTGTATACCTAGACAGTTGTGTTAAGTTATTTTTTTCTGATTAGACCAGGTTGAAGCTGGGCGGAGCTATGCTGCAAAATTGCTGGGCAAACTATAAAAGAACCAATCATAAAGAAGGTGTCAGTTGTAATTCTAGCAGGGTCTGTTCATGCCCCACAGTCCTGATAATAGATCTGATCAGCTACTGATTAGTGTAGCTGATGGCTAGCTTTATGGCTTTAAATTGGATTGGATTGTAGCAATGTGATAGCAATGTGATAGCAATATTGCACTTACAAATTAGGCAGACACTTACCGTGACTGGTTGTGGTGTGGTAGGTTGTGGCGTGGTAGTTTGAGCTGTGGTGTTTTGGCTGGTCTTTTTAGGTTTGGCACAGTATAGCTCTAGGTGCTGCAGGTCACAGCCAGCTGGCTGGCAGCAGTGGTCCACTATGCCCTTACCTCTGGGCCGAGTACCGTATCCAGACCAGTTGCCTTTTCCTAAAAAAATGACAACAAAGGAAAGCATGAAACCTTTTTACATTGTTTTTAAGTCTATGTTAGAATAGCTTTTGAATGTTTTTTTGTTTATAGAAGCCTTCACAGAAGGATAAACATGGGTGTTTTAACCTTGTTCCACTGTTTTTTGTTTGAAGAGTGAGTTGCACTGTAAAATTTATTAATTAACTATTTTACATTATCTTGTTGCCCTAACTATGTTTCACTGAAATGAGTCTTGGAAAGTTTTGTGGAGTGGAATAAATATGACATTGTCGTTAAGTTGAACACTTGTTGAACACAGTTGAATATTTTTTAAAGTGTACAGTATCTGTAAAAATGTATGTTGTGTTAACAACAAAGCTATTGTGCCTGTAGAGATACAGTGTTCTGGTCATTAACCTTCCATTTTGGTAGAGAATGGAACACGTTGGTCTGGCCTTGGTCAGAACACTAATGAGGTGAGAGGACTTTGGTTTATTTTGTAAGGTCAATATGTGTTATGGTAAAGATTACATGGAACTCTTTATCATGAATCCAAATAAATGCTTAATCCCCTGGTCACGATTACTGCTATCTTAAATATTAAGCAACAGTATAATATCTGAGGCTGCAGTCAAAACAGACTAACATAATTTTGCCAAAGATTTTAAAAGATTGGTGAATGGCCAAGCACACTTTAACACAATGAATTTCACTGCATATTTGTCATAATCTCTTGGTTAAGTTACCATGTTGCATACCTCCGTGATTTTCATCTCAAATAATTATTTGTTTCCCTCATAATTAAAGAAATATGACGTTTAATTTCAGGTGAACACAGTTAGTATGTTTCGCCTAATAACACGAAAAATAGTTTCAGTGGTGCTTTTTAAAATGTATTTCAGGTGGTCATGGACAACTGACGGTAATTCTTACCCAAATAGATTCCACGGTCGCCACACACAAATATTAGGTCTGCAAGAAGATCACTTCCACAGCGGAGCCGGGCCCCATTGGAGGGAATGCACAGGAAGAGCAGGCAAGAATACAACACACAGACGATGCGAAAACATAATGCCTGAGGACAAAGAAAAAATGTGTGATGTTATTTCAAACACCATAATATTGTGTGCCATGACAACAAACAATCATATTTCAAGTTCACTAAAGATATTTGTGGACATTCTGTCCACCTTAAAACCAATCAGTGTGACAAAGAATGACACTATCTAATCTTAGGTTGAATCACATGGAGTTCTGCATTTCCTTGCACGTTTTCGCTTAACAAGGAGAGATCACCCTTAAAAATGTAAAAGAAATAAGATGTTTTCGTCCATTAAGGATACAAAAACTTATTTTATTTTATTGAGCAGCTATACTAATATTGCTTCGGTAACTATATTTATTGTAATTGTGTTTTTCTAACTAATTGCATTTAGTTTTAACAAAAGACTACATTGAAAAGAAATACAAGTAAAACATTGTCCGTACAGGCTTAAAGCATATAAATATATATATATACTTTTACTGTTTTGTCTTTTAATGACAACATATAGTCTACATACCAAATTAAATACTTTTCATAAATATGAATGTATACTTATACTATATACTATATCTAAACCTCTCTGAGAATTTATACAGAAGTTTCACAACTATGCCACTTTTTGTACAGTGCCTCAGCTACTTCCCCGCCCCCCTCAGTTGCACTCAGTTATATAAGAATTACATTATACTGTATATTCTATTTAATATAAGTCTAAAATACAGATGTTTTACCCAAGATCTGTGCATCTGATGCCAGAGAACGCACTAATAAACTGTCTCTGTGTAGCAAATACATTAAATCCACAGAAAATGTGTCCGCAAACCATTCTTACCTTCAGCGTGTGTCCTGTAGCAGATGGCTGGTGTCTTGAGAGCTCAGAAGAATACATCCTTTGGGTGTCTGTGGTTTTCTGCGTTGCTACAGGAGTTGCACTGGCCTTGGACATGCCATCTTATACCCAGTCAGAGGTAGAGGGCAGGACCTGAAAGAGGCTCTCTTTCTCCATGCGTCTGACAGTTTTGGGCAAAAGTCTAATCTAATTCATGCTGCTATCAGTACATTGTATTTGATGTCATTAAGCGTGGATTAACTTGTTCTGTACCTACTGTGATTGTAAAGAAGTGATGATTGTCAAAACAACAACCAACCAACACAACATTGACACACATGAAGTAAAAAAAAAAGTAGAAAAAAAAAGGTAGCCTATTCTCCTATCGCAAAGAGAAAACTCTGCTACAAGTGAACACAGGCAGAAAAAGACAGACCCAAAGACACAGATAGAGCACTTAGTAATTTGTTTTTTGTTTTTTTTAGCCTAATTTCAAAAAGGAACCTTGACATTTTTTATGTAGTGTCAATTTCTTTCAGAAAATGGGGTATTCATTAGCTATAATTTTACAAAAAAATAGGGGTTTATTACCCAAAAGGTACAGGAGCATACAGCATACAAGTTCTAGCCCCAAACTGAGGTCCATTAAGCAGAACTTCAGTCATTGGTTTTATGTCATTTGGGCCTGAGAACCTCAACATCATCACCTGAAACCCAACTCTTCCCAGAAGACAGTGTGTATATAGGTCTGGACAGACCAAATAAGTTAAAGGGGAGAAGACAATCAATTCTACATATACAATGAAGTATACAATTATTATTTCCTATTACATTTTGAATGCTAAATTTATATTTATTATTTATATGATTCATAATATTTCCATTAAATATACGGGGAAGTGGTCCAATCCAATACCACCCCTGGTGTATTTAGGCCAGTCCCATTCCTGGGTACACCCTTTTGCC
>JAODLI010000223.1:0-12209 GCA_027575585.1 Percopsis omiscomaycus | reverse complement strand
TGATATAATCGTATCGTGACCCTTGTATCGTGATACGTATCGTATCGTGAGGTCCTTGCCAATACCCAGCCCTACTATCCGGACAAGAACAAAATTGGGTAGAGAAAGAATGAGAGTAAAGAAAAGGACAGATCAACAATACACTGAGATAGGAAACACACGTAAATGTACGATATACACTTTAGGTCATGTACAGTATTGCCTATTCAGTAGATGAGCTGAACTGGTAGCTTGAGAAGAGAAAAACATTGCTTTGTCAAAATAAAATATTGATGTGTAGCGATTGTTTGGATTTGGAAACTATTTATTAAAGTGGCACTTTAATAAGTGGCAATTGCTGTCAGAACACAAGAGGGCCGAATTAGACAAAATAAACGGACAGCTAAGTTTGTCTTGAGTTGACATACTGTTTCAGCAAGTGGGGTCAGCCTAGCCTTAGCTTAACTCTTATATAAAGGTGATGGAAGGTGAAATCCTGTCGGTAGGTATTTCAGTACGTAGACAATACAGATTTTCTTTGTATCCCATGACCTTTAGGCTGGGAGATGACCTCATATATCTCTAGGCCATCCTGTCGCCTAGTTTTGTTGCCCCAAATAAAAATGTAAGATAGGTATAGGCCTGAAGCCTTCCATATTGTGCTCCTTCTGCTTTTGTTTTGCTCTGCTATAGTCTACACAGTGGATGGCCACCATGAGGCACTGCGGAGCCCTATGTATAATTAATAGTATTTAATTCGCCAGAATAAACAAAAACAGGTATTATCAGAAGGTTATTTGATATATAAACCATTTTATTGTTGAATTTCAACAAAAACATATTTTATTTTGTAGTGTGTATATAGTGTGTTGATGACACTTTATATAATGTTATGTTGTGCATTTCTATAGGCCTATTCCAAATTCAAATCAATCACTTTCACTGTCAATGGCACTAATTCTTAATTTACGCTGTCCAGTTCTAGCCTATTACTTTTTTAATTTTAGACTAAAAGCCCCCCGCCCCCCCAAGATTGGTGAACTCTCTCTGAAAACAGTTTTCTCCAACTATAGCAGTGCTATGGATGATTAAACGCCCCTCCCTGCCTGCAATACACCCATCTGGGTGATGGATAGGGTGTCATACTTTACTCAGATAAGCTGGGGCGGGGGGAGTGGGGTCTCAGGATGCAAAAACACCACATGGGAATCAATAAAATATTTAGCTACCCTTATGGTCACGGCCCTTACTGCATAAACTTATGAGAGAGAGAGAGAGAGAGAGAGAGACTAAAATAGGTTTTTTAATGTTTTTTTAACATACACAACCATCTTGTAAGATTGCTGATTGTTGATACGTATAGAATATTATAAATATTGAAAGCAAAGAGATTTGGAAACTCATCATCTCATCCAACCCAGTCATGTTTAGTTCTTTTTTTTCTTGCATCTTAAGCCGCTACAGTATGTTGTGTACCAATTTGTGTACTTAAAGAAATACATTACTGTATTCATTCCAGTTCATTGACATATCAGTTTAACTTTGTATACTGTAACTGCATTAACATTTTCAAAGATTTCTCACAACTTTTCAGATGTTTAAGAGAAAACGGACACCTTCACTAAACACATACGTCGCTTACCTATTCTGAGAACTTGTTGTGAGCTCAGGCAAAGCTGTGCAGTGAAGAACAGATAGGTGAAAAGTCTCTGTCTTCTCTCCATACTTCACAAATCCAAATCACCATCAGCCGGTAGGGTGTAATTATTATGACTAAAGGAAATAGCTACGTAACACAGTATCTGTCGTAGCATCCCTATAGTGTAATGTAACGGCTTGCATCTTCCGCTGAAAACGTTCCCGTCGTTTCCACAATGATACACCCCGTGTTGCTCTATGCCTTACAACTGCCAAAACCCATCGACAGGACATATAAGCATAATGTTCTGCATGATCAATCGAACTCAAACTAAAAACCACAAATGGGGGAAAAATGTACAAACGCGTCCATTTAGGATGATGAGCACTGGACCTCGGAGCGCGCACAGGAGCACAGCGTGTCGGTAAACTGGGGGATTAAAGCTTGGTTGGGCAGCGCTCCACTGCACCGGTCCTGATGAGAGGAATGTAATCTTCAGGTTACGCACAGATGCCACCGCCAGATAATCCCCGTGTGCAGCGGTCAGCTCAGCAGAGTATTGTCCTTTATGTGGTGTGGTTATTGTAAACTCTCGGGCTTCTTTCGGTGACTAAACGTCAGCGATCAGCCTATCGCAGTAGTTCTAGTTCCAATCGGAAATCTGAACTTGTTAATTGAGTACTAGATCCAACATCGACTGTAGTCTACGCACTTAGAAAGCAGTAACCTGTGGATGTCTGGGAATAGTAAACACAGCTTCCTCTCACAGTCGACCCCTAGAGTGGAGACCACGAGCCGCCCTTATCACCTTAGCCTACTAGGCTAATCAAAACTTTTGTCTGCAATCATTAGTAGGCCTAGTCTGTATTATTTTACCTTGTGTTTATTGTTTCGCGTATAGCCTGGAATCCAACTAATGAAAAGCCCTTTCAACTGTGAAATGGTTGGGAATTGAAGAATCCTCTTTCCATTTACCAACTAAATTATCTTTTAGGCTATACCGTAATTTCCGTCTCGGTTCTTTAAGCGTGAGATTGACTTGAAAACGATTCTCTAGTGCCACCTGCTGGATAACGGTGTACACTCATGATTGGAAACGGGTCACCTTTTAATCTCAGACCTTTTCAAGGCTTTGTTTTTTCACCTTTCTTAAAAATCATGACCATTTTATAAAATAACATTTATATGGTTGTAACTTTATTTTTACATGAGCTCAAAAGGCAAAAGTAGGAATACGTGATAAAACGAATACATTTAGAAAATTTATTTTCCTAGTAACATGTAAATAATGAAAATACTCCACAGTTTATGTATGAACACAGTTTTAAAGTACAAAAGGGAAAAGTCAAAGAGCTTCTCGCAGGCTTTGCCGTTATAGACAGGTGATTGTACCTCACAATCTCAAGTACAGGTCTTTACCAGGTTCAAATTAGTTCCTCGCCACCCAATATTCTTAAATCATCAGAAAGACAATACAAAAACAAACTGCATCCCCCCCTCTCTCTTTAGACCCTGTGTCCCATGTGACCACAGCAGATTTTCCACATTTACTGTACATAAGTGCAGATTTGATACATCCAATAAGGTGCACATGAACTGTGTTCAGCTGAGATAGTGTTACACTGTTGCTGTGAGAAAGATGTTAACATGGGGGCTCATTTTCTGAGAGGAACAGCGCAAGAGCAATAGAGCGAGTTGTTCAAACCTTTAACCCCGGGATGTCTTTTGGAGGCTGTTGACTCTTTTGTGATTATAATGCAGTTTGAGGCCCTGGAAAGAGTGGAAGATACTGGGGCTAAGAGGATGACCAGGCAGTAGTATGGTTGCTGCTTGCAGTTTGGGGGAATAGTTGGTAACAAGTGTGTCGAATGTCTCAGTTCAAAATAGAGAACAATAGAATATTCAAGTAAAACAGGACAGCCCACGATATGAGTTGGATAGGATTTGGAGCCAGATAGGCAGCTTCTACCATTTTCTCTACCACTGATAGTAGGCAGAATAGTACAAGTGGCAAATTAATAAAAAACAAGAATATGGCCAATAAAATAGACAAAAATTTAAGTCAAAACGACTCCAAGACTACAAAAAGACTAGTGTAAAACGCCCCACACCAAACCCTCATTCATGCTCCCCATAATTGAAAAAGGAGGGGTTTTAATACTGAGCAGGTGAAGGTGGTGTAAACAAAAAAAGAAATATTGTAACAATATAAAAAGGAGACCGTTTCCATCTAATGGGCAAAATATTACTGTAGCTACACTGGGAGACAGTGATACTCAAACAATTTATCAATTTACAAGTTATTGGCACTTTACTGTACTCCAGACGATGTGCAGGTGATATTGAGTTAAAAAACCACAAAAGCACAATAAAGCTAGTTGGTGTTCATTATAATTTACATAACAGCCCCAAGCCAAAAGCCTCTGAAGAGAACTCCAGTAACATACAGCCCTTAAGTGTTAAAATACAAACAGTTTCTGAGTCAGATAAAAATAACACTCACATTCCTGTGTTCAAAAATAAACATTTTTCTGGCTAGGAGGTTGAAGTTCAGTGGTGATATCTATCCAGTAATGTGTGTGTGTGTGTGTGTGTGTGTGTTGGGGGGGGGTAAATCAGCTGCCACAAGTCTCTGTGTACGCGTTAAGTACAGGCTATGCGCGCATGCTAGCCTACTAGCATGTACATGCAATGGAGGTCTCTAAAGCTTCACATACAGTTCCACGGGAGAGGAGGTGCCTTTACGTGGGTCCGACAAGCAAGGTCCATCTCCATTCTGGTACAGTTCAAGCAGCTTGAGATGGGGAGCTGTGGTCCCAACAAAAACCTAGAAGCCAAGAGGAGTTTCTTGTGACCAGTTCTAGTGCCTAAGGATTGTCAGAACAACGGCGTGTGTAAGGGAAGGTTTAATGGGAGTCTTTATCCCGTTCCATATATGCCTCTTCATTAAAGCTTATATGGATAGCAATGTATTCCTCTGAGAAAAGCGAATGGAGGGGGAGAATAATTCTTTTTCGGAGAACGCTCAACCCTTCTTTCCCCGCCTCGGTTTCGCCCGCCGCCGCCCTCCGTCAGAAGACGTCGCCGTTGCGCCCGTTGGCGTAGTCCTCGCGTCGCACCCAGATGACATCACGGCCCTGGTCGGCAGCGCCCTCCACAGCGCACTGCTTCAGAGGCGGGGCCGTGCGGCGGGACACGGACGCGGCAGGGGACGGGAGGCAGTCGCTCCCGCGCTCCGTTTGATCCCATCCCTCCTCCTCCTCCTCCTCCTCCTCCTCCTCCTTACCCTCACTGTGGGGGGTGTCCTCCCCTCCATGTTCCTCTCCTCTCACCTGTCCGTCCTGCAGGCCTACTCCGTCCATTTTCTCGCCCAGGTCCCTCAGGTCCGCCGCCGAGGCCCGGACGGAATTGCAGTACTCGTCATCGTCGCTCAGAATGTCCGTCTCCTTCACCCGCTCGTCTCCCTCGCCCCGGACGTCGTAGCGACCCAGGTCGAACTGCTCCTCCACCCAGCGGTCCGTGTCTTCTCCCTGAGGTTTCAGGGGCTGCAGGAGGGCATGCTGGGATACCGGCGAGTATGAGGAAGGACTGGAGGGGCGGTCGGAGTGATCCGAGCCATTGCAGCTGTTGCTATGGAAAATGACATCCGTGTCGATGGTGAAGCGGTTCCTCACGAGCTTGCGGCGTCCCAGATTCCGACATGGAGCCGAAGCTACAGGAAGGAGAGAGAGGCGGCAGAATTCATTACGCACCATCAAAACAGACCATCACTACAGTCCATAAACCATACATAATGTAGAATACTGTAGTATTATTAGTTGGTTTTGTGTCTGTTGCTCCAGAGTAAAGTATTACTCTGTAATATATATATATATATATATATATATAATACAAGTATTCATGATCAGCATCCCCCAGAGCTACAGGCCAACGGGTGCTTCGCGTGTCATTAAAGCGTGCCAGTGGGCTTAACAACAACAGTACACGGTTTACTGGTTCTTCTCATCCAAGATGCTGCAACTTGATCTTCCTCACCTGCTCTGTTCATGGTGGGCCGCGCCCCCTTGAGGGCGCACAGCCGCTTGCCCCCGAACGGCACATACTGCTGGTTAGGAGGCACGGAGTCCGTCTTCAGCAGCTGCCGCCGCTGTTTTTCCCTCAGGATGGAGTGAACCGCTTTAAAGAAGTCCTTACTCTCTGGAGAGCTGGCGATGGGACATACACAGACACATCAAGTATAAGATGACCTAATATAATATTATATTATCAAATATTACTGTACAGCGCAGTGAGAGTGCATATATTATGGAAAAGGCAACTGGTGTGAAATGCCCTTCTTTACGGTCTGGCATTTCATTTGCTGTAGGTCATTTTGGTGACACTTAGTGGTAAGTGGTACACGATGTAGCCATGCAGGTACACAGTACAATGCCATACGCGTGCGCTATATTGAAGAAAACATAAATGTGTACCTGCAGCACAACTGGAAGTTTCTTTCTGGTCTTCCTTCAGACTCTGACCTAGTGTGAACTATCTCACACACCGCTGTACCCTCAGAGTCTGGCAGAGAGGTAGGAGGAAAGGATGGGACATTGATTTAGAAAAACACCATGAGTCATTTTGGTCATAATTTCCATTACCCCTTATCAATGAACCATTAGGCAAGATAAATGGGCACTTTTGAGCAAAATTGCTTAAGGCGTTAATTTAAGTTTTGCATAGTCAGGATGTAATAAAGATTAATTGCACCGAGCGAGGTACCAATAAGTGATTGTTTTGTTTACAAACCATACAAAGATTATGCGGCACGGCCTACTGGAGGCTATTAAGCATGGGAGACTGCCAGGGTACAGTAATGAGGACCAACCTCGGTTGAATATACTTTTATTAATTTATATCGGAATCCAATACTGGCCCTTTAATAGACATGGCATTAATATACTGTGAAATGTATTTTCTGTAGACGTTAACTGACAATATAGTTAGTGTGAATCCCACCCTGGTAATCAAGCACTAATATAAACAGTATGATATATATGATTGTGGTATAGGACAATAGTTCCTAATTTACAACTAGCGTCCCAGGTTTTCTCTCTACGTTTTTTGAAAGAAATACTGTAAAAGACATACTTGCAAGAGGGCGGACTTGGAGGGAGTCCGTTGAGATCATGTGACGGAAGCGGAAGGGATCTCTGTCATCACTTACAGAAGCGCGATGAGATGCACCCTGGAATGGTCCACATGGGATCAATGTCAATAAGGTAAAGGCTGCAAAACATCAACTTCACAGCAGAGGGCACAAGAGTGCATGAATAGAAAGCTGCTAAGCAGGCCTAATCATACAATGCATGGTTTACAGTAAGTTCCTTTGTATTCAAGTAATACAATATAATATAATGACTAAACTATAAACCGTGGATGGTAAACAAGACTTTTAAAAGATGTAATTGCAGTATCTATTTTCTCCATCGATTCTGAAAACTGCAGAATTATATAATTCTTTATTTATTTATTTATACAATTTGTGTGTGAATGTTTCCTCGACGGCGGGAATTGACTATCCAAAATGTAAAGCCACTAAAGAACTACAGAGAACACCAATGAAACCCCAGCAAATCAATACAACTTACGATTTTTTTCCTGTGTTTAGAGCAGTCTTTGTACACAAAGACAACTGCTGTTTTAAACACTATAAGAGAGAAAGCAAAAGTAAGAAAGAAAGGAGGGTCAGAATTAATCTGTCCTTGCTGCAGTAAGACAGGACTTTCACTCAACCAAAATCTATTTTTGTTTATATTCTTGTATACATGCAGTTTTTACAGTCCAAATGATGATGTTGATGTAAAAAAACAAAACGCATGTGGAGCCCTACCAAAAGCAGCTAGCTCAGGGTCCTTTTTGCTCTTCACCAGGGTGGACGGAGGGTTGATCCACACCACTGTAGCGTGAAGCAACAGATCACCCATGGAGAGGTCAGCCACCTGCAAGAAAGACAAACAATCTGGTGAAAAGAAGGTCTCATTGTATAGATAGCCTAGTGTTCATTGTCTCCACAGTAGCTTATCTTTTGTGGCTGTATCGGCTCTGAATATTATCAATACTTTTCTGTGTAATGTAATGCCCACTCACTGCCCTCTTACCTCCTTCTTATCTGCCGTCTGTTCGTTGATAAGCTGGTCAAACACGGCTCCGTATTCCTCATGAAGTTTCTGCATTTCATTGATGTGACTGGCGACCTTGTTCATGGCTTTCATTGCAACTGAGGGAAACAAGGAAGACATTTTTCACGTCAAGTGCCATGGGTCTAGTAAAGATACAGTCCTAAAATTGTGCTTAAAAGATACATAATCCACAATGTGTCAACGCGTCCTCACCGTCCAGGTGGTAGTGTTCATCGCTCTCCGGGTCTGTGAGGGAGTACAGCTCCCTCAGGAGCAGGGGGTACTTGAGGACCCTCTGGATGGGTTTGATCAGGTAGGACTCCAGCGTGGAGGAATGCTGCTGTCGGGGGTTCCTCTCTGCCAAGAACGCCTTGAAGTCTGGGTCTGTCTTGGCTGGAGAGGCAGGAATAGCAACACGTCAGAGGATACAGGCCAATCTGCCCCCCCCCCACTCTTAAATTAATGGCTTCATGAAGCACTTATCAAGGGTGTAAATCTAGCTAATGTCAAGTCACCCTTAAAATAAGCAAAGGTGACTTAAAATGGAAAGATATGATATGATAAACAATGATAACTAATGCAGTCGGCAGAGTTAGGTCGAGCCCTTTGCTTTTCACTCAGATTCAGATCCATTGCGAGCCATCTATAGCCATCACATGCCTTATAAAATACCTTAGTGGCCATACAGAGAACCCCATCACACCACCCACAATCACATACATCAGGTGTTATTTCAGAAGAGAGGAGGAGGGGTCAGGGCTATGTGATGAGAACTCCAACATGTTCACAGGCCCTTACCTTTAGCCAGGACTTTAGGGACTTTAGTGTGGCTGGCACAGAAGGCGCTGTAGATCTTGAAGCGGTCTGCGTAATACAGAAATGAACCCCCCAACGAGAACAGCACCTTCTGTTGAGACACACAAAAATAACACGATATAAAAGTTCTTATCTATCAAGTTAGCACAGTTGATGTGCGTCTGTACATTACATTCAAATTACTCTTTGTGAACGGTTATTTATTCGCTGAAAAGTAAGCAAACATTCAAAATAGGTTTTACATAGAAGAAATTAGACAGTAAGGAAAAATAAAATAGAACAAGGAGGAGAAAATAGAAAAGTAAGCTACCAAACATAAAAAGTAGGTAGAATAATAATAATGAGACATAACATTCTGAACCACATAAATAAAAACATATTTTCCCCTCACCTTAAATTGCTCCACTTTCTCCAGTTTGTCCAGATCCGGCACCAGTCCGATTCCGTCCTCCAGCGTCTGCAGGAATTCCACTTGGAATTCCAACATCTCCCCGAGGTTCCCAAACAGGACGTCCAACTACAGTACATACAGTAACTGTTATAACCAACCAACCAACCTTTGTGGTCCTAATTAGCAGGAAATGTGCCAGTAATTTACATAAACATACAATAACAGTCAATGCAATAAACAAATTGTCATTCTGACTGGAAACTGATGGAAACTAATGTTATATTTACTGGCATTGTCCTTGATTAGGTTTATAGCGCAACAGGAAATCCAAGATTCTGCCCCAGCTTACGGTTTAAGTTTTGAAACAACCGTGCACAAACGTGCATGCGGTTGTAGGGGGAGGGGTAGAGGGGAATTCAAGCCCCAGAGGTGCAGCAGGGTCATGTCTGGGTGTTTCAAACCAAAACGTTTTTTCTGTGACTGTACCTCATCCTGAGCCAGGAAGCGCTCCGCCTGCAAGGGTGTCAAGTAGCGTTCAATCAGGCAGCGCAGGTCCTGAGAGACACACGAGAGTTAGATTCAGAGGAGCTCAGCAGCAGTGCTTATGGATGTTCAGAGAGCGGCCACGCGGTCCTGTCAGGGCTGATTTTAATCAGAGAAAATGAAGGTTGTCAAATCAGCTCTCCCAGGTGTGAAGCTAATACTCTTTGACACGCAAACAAACAGTCAGTGTTTGTCAGTCAGCACAATCCGATCTAGACTGACACACTCATTACAATAAAGGGCGCACGCTTTCCCAGAACGGTCTTGAAATCATGTGCCTCAAGTGGAAAACATACAGAGAGTCATTGGTGAATAATTAACAAGAATTATTTTAAGATGGCCATCCTGGGATTGGGGAATCCAGTATTTTTTAGACCTTCGACAAATAAATAAATTCGGTATCGAGTAATTTTGAATCTTGGCCACAAGGGATCAGGTGAGCGAGGCAGGTCCAACATAAACACATTTGCATAGGCACACACACACACACAGCTAGCACTGACTTTGACGTAGGTCTTTTCCGTGTCCACCAGCTCGTTTATGACCTTGCGGAGTTTATCTGCGTGGGAGAGCTGTCTCTGGGTGGCAGCGCCTCCTGCAGGTGGCACAGCCGAGACGGGGCTAGGAGTAAGGGAGGATGAGGAGAAGGAGGAGGATGATGACACGGGGCCATCCAGGGGGTTCATGTCGTGGAGACTGCGGCAGAAAGCAGTGACCTGCTCCGTACTCTGAGGAGAGATAGAGGACAAGAAGGCAAAACTTTACATGGTAAATTAGTGTTCACTTTCTGGACAGCGCATGGAGCCAATGGTTTGCTTCTACTGCATTTAGTTCTGCCAGGTTTTGTGGCAGAACAGCCAGTAATGACATCTATATCTGTGCCACTTGTCAGTGACCCAAAATATTATTTTAAATAAATGATAGATAACAAAATAAATAAATATTGGGAATGCAGTACACTGAAACATTACTGTATCACCCTAATAACTACATGTTGTACTTTTTTAAATATATTATAAAAATGCCCATCTGCCAAAATCCAGATTTACTGAAATCATGGACTGAAAAATGCATCATTCAGGCAACAATTGACCGTAGCCCAAAAATAACAGCATTTATGAATATAAAAGCCCGTCATACACCCGTTCAAGTGTAATTACCTGAAAAACACAACAGGCATAATAATTCACTGATGGAATAAAACAGAATTATATAATTCTTACCACCCCAGACAAATGCATGCACCCACGTACAGTATGTGCGCACACACACAAACTGACAGAGCCTAGAAAAACTGTGCAGCACCTTTAAGTAACTTACATTATTACAATTTTTATTGACGTTCAAAGTGAACATTCTTCTCAGCCCAAAGTCTACTAAAAAGGTAGCGTTATCATCATGTCCCATGAGTGGATAACCCCTCTCTCTTTACAGTCATATTTATCTTTGGTTATTTAATGCATGCTGACTGACATAAGAGTGTTGTTAGGGACTAATGCGGAATATCAGAAGCATCTAGTATACAGGATGCACATGAACATAAATAGACGAGTTCAAGGGGTCCAGTACATATCCTTCTTGTTCTTCCATCTCTAAGGCCTTGAAAGCGAACACACGGCGTGTGTAGGCGAAGGAGAGAGAGACATGAGACAGTGACAAGAGTGAGAAAAGATGTGTTGGGACAAATCAAGTGTGCGACATGCAATGCTTGTTCTTTCCAGAATACAAGAGAACAGCAAAGTACCACAACTCAAAGTCTCTGCGTCAGTGCAAGTCACTAATCCGGTAGTTAGTGCAGGTGTATCTCCATATGTTTTCATGTTGAACTGGTTTCTGTGCCAAGTCCAGACAGATGATGGTTGCTGTCACTTCAGAGATACACCATCTGCATTCTCTGTCACACAGAGGGGCAGATGTACTAACATGTTAGCCCCCGTTTTAAAAAGTGCACTAAACAACATGGTTAGGTATGTACGAACAGACTACAAATGGCTAAAACCGCATTCTTCCTGGCGCAAGAGCGCAGAATGGCAATGTGCACTTTCCCCACACATGCATATGCATTCATGGGAGGGTCGACAAGATCCACAACATTGTTCATGATTATAATGAAACTAGTTGTAATTTACTGTACCTCGGTCAGAACACACCTTTCATCGGTGGCTCACTTCATCATGATGGAAATTGTATTGAGAAAATGTGCTTTGGATTTTTTATTTATAGAAAAGGAAATTGCATTTCACTTAAGCAGTTATGCAATAATACAGTTACTGGAAGAAATCAGAGGTGATATCGAACCTGACTTGGCGATTAGAGGGCAGTGACATGCACCGATTACACAATCAGCCGTACGTTTGGTACATCCAATGTCAAATGAAAAAGGGAAAGTGTGGGCGGACTGGCCAAGTCGCGGTTTACAATGCATTCTCTAGAGTACGTAGACCTATATCTGCCCCGGGGCAGATGTATTCTTTTCTGTTCCCAAACTGATGCTGCTATTTCAAGTCAGCTAAAACATGAGCTAAAACATTATGACCACTCACAGGTGAAGTAAATAACCTTGATTATCATGTAACAGCAGCACATGTCAAGGTCTGGGAGCAAAGAGTCGGTTCTCATAGTTACCCTGTTGGGTGCAGATTAAATGGGCAGGCGTAAAGACCTGAGCCACTTTGACAAA
>JAODLI010000222.1:0-12209 GCA_027575585.1 Percopsis omiscomaycus | reverse complement strand
ACTGCTAGTAGCAATTAGTAGGAGGGAGAAGCCCTTTTTGTTTGGTCCCTTTTTTCTCCTGTTTTTATGTTAGAAGCCTAGTTTAGAGATTTGTATTTACTTTACATTTTTTTTTTAGTTTAAAAGAGTTAGGTGACCTCGAGTTGTTTTGTTTGTTGTTTTGGGCATTGCTCCTCTCTGAAGGAAATAAAAGTGCTACTTTGCAATCCGTTGGTCCTGGCGTTGCTTGGGAGTGGGAAGAGTGGGGAGCCACATTATGTTGCGTCCCGGTTACCCCTAGACCGTAGGACGTAACAATATTTTTTAAGACAAAACGATAGTGGAATAAACTATTCCATCTTTTTATAATTTAACGACTGCTGGAATAGTCATATCCCATCCCTAGTGATCATATGGCTATGCGGAAAAGTGAAAAGAATACTGTAAATCCCCACAGCAATAAGCTCCCGTTAAATTATGTGGCGTTTCGAGCCAAAAAGCTCTTCTTCAGACTTCATATGACTGTGTAACATACTGTACACCTATGGTGAGAAGATTATCAAATCTAACCTAACTGTGTTCATTGTCAGCCGAGCAACTCTCGATACTCTCTGTATTTGTCACCACTGTTCGTCTAGTTCTGCAATTTCAGGGTCTGCAGAAGTCGTAAGAACAAAACAGTTCACAAATTGGTATTCTTCACCTTGTTTCATGAGAAGACTTACATTTTGTCTGTTTGCACAGCCCCCGTTCCCAGCGATTGAACTGAGCTGCTAGATTTCTCAGCAGTCTCTTACAACTACTTCATTCTCTGTTTGGGGTTTGAGAGAGTTTGAGCTGTAGCTGTAATGATGTCTCTGGCCTATCCATGTTCTCACTCAACATATTTGGCTTTTTGATTCTATTTGCATAGGTGATCAGAGTCTCTGTGGGGAGAAGATGTATTTCTTGAAAAACACCGGAAAGAAAGGGATAGTCTAGTGAGTTTTCACTTTTTGTTGCATAATGGGAACTCTACACCTGAGGCAAAATATGGAGAATAATTTAATCATTTGAATTGAAGGTTGCAGTGTTGGTGGCGAGACAAGCTGGGCAATGTTCCATTGCTTTGGCAGCCTTTTAGGGGTGAGGGAATATGTATTGCTGCCAACAGTAATATGAGTTGATCAGAAACTTATCCAAAGAGATGTGTTGACATTTATTAGTGGAGGTGACATGGTGACACAGAACACACAGAAAAGCAGGTGGCGTTCACTTCATGGTCAGAAAGCGTACATGTTTTTCTTTTTGTTTGTTACTGGGCAAAGATGAGGCAGCCCTGCAGAGGGACAGCACCCAGGGTATGCCATTGCTGCACTGATGATGTTAATTCAGCCAAAAGGAAAAGATTATGGATTCTAGTTTGTAAAACAGATGCAACTAAATGAAATACCCTAATATCATCAACACTTGAGCGGTCAGAATGATATTTTGTTTTGTAAAGGTCTCTGAATCTGATTCATGTCCTCCTTTTTAGAAATGTTCTATTTATTATACAGAACAACTATAACATACAGTAGTTGGAGGTTTTGGAACTAATTAAAACACTTGGCTTACTGTCAGATTTAAAGAGAACAGAGCAAGCATTTGATTGATGTTTTGCTGGCAGGTTTGATGCTGAACCCTAAAGAAATAAGTAGTCAGAAAAATCATGTTGTCATGTTTATTCCAAATGTCTAATTTAAACTTTCACTCTAGGAGTATAAAATAATAATTTTAGTATATTATTTAGTCCTGGTGGAATCTTGTATTGCAACAAGCTTTTAATGAAAGCCCACAATTTAGGAAGTGTTATAACTTAATAAATCATTAAATACCTTTTTTTTGTTAATTGTATTTTTAATGTAATTGCACTTCTGTTTAGCATTTAAATTTCAAATACTTTGAGTCAGAACTGCGGAAAATATCTATATAAATATATTCTTAAAATGTCAGTAATTCTTTAAGTCTTCAATAACCCCTGGATATTTAGGTAATCAGGTAGAAACTTCTCAGTAATTAATTCCACTGCTTCTAGTCTGCCTTTCCTAACTAGACATTGATTTACATTATCTTTTTTCTTTTGGAAACAATTGTTCCCCTTCATATTCTTGTCTGATGAACACACATTTTACCAATTAATTACACATAATCAATTTCCCCATTATGTTGTTTTCAACTAGAAATCAGAAACTGTTTAAAATGAATTACTCAGTCAAGTCACATTTAATGCCACTGATGTGTTTTTTATGTTCTATTAATGAAGCCATCCCTTGACGATGAGGGTGATACAGTATTTCTATTACTCTTTAGCACTGGTTTGGCAAAATATGTAATATTGCTTTGATGTGCTATTTGATATAGCCTCATTCATTTCACTCTGCTAGTTATTCAGGATACGCTCAATAGAAGGTTTTTGGTTCCTGGTCAGAAAATAACTGGGCCAATCAGCATCTAGTTGAGAAGATCAGTTGAGGTTGACTGCAAGAGTTTCCTGGGATAACAATGTCACCTCCTAATGACTTTGGATGTGGCGCATGGTGGACATTCTTGTGTCCACCCTGTTGTCCATAAGGATATACTGTAGATCATTGACATTGATGGTATTGTGTCTCTCGCGCAATACCAATAGGCCTACATATACTTTGTGTCAAGGGGAAAGCTAAGTGTGCTCTCAATAACACTAACTAATTATTAGGATATTTAGGACCTACTCATTTATGTATTATACAAACTCGAGTGCTTGTGTTTTCTACGATTTATCAGTGAAAACCCGTCACATTTCCTCTTGCATACACCCAGTAATTCTCCCACAAATGTGTGAATCTACGTTTTTGTTGTATAAAGCCAACCTTACTGTGCGTAGTTATTATACACACAAACGCAACTCTGCATGTTTCTGAATAGGCTTTGGATTTACAACTGCTAACGGAGCAACACCCTGGCAGGCAGTACAGTTGTCTCTGCATCATGTGCTAAATTTAGCCCAGACCTAGATGCTTGTACTGCATTTAAACACCATATTTATCATTTTAATAGGATACGTTGTTGTATGACGCAATGCTATGCGTGTTTATCAGCCTGCCTGCGTTGCTAAGAACAATATTTGGCGCACATGCACTCTGTGTTTATGTGCCCATGTCTCCACCAGTTGTGCCTGTAAAGCCTTCCCTCCTTTCTGTATTCCAGGGCAGCTTGAGGAGCAGCCATCAGGTGTCTCCTCAGGAGTTCCTGGGGGAGCTGAAGTCGGGGGTGATGGACGAGCGCCTGTTTGCCTGTCTGGACTCTCTGCGCGTCTCCTTGACCAGCAACCCCGTCAGGTACAGCATGCGAGAATGGAAGTAGCCTGCGCCACTTTGTGTAAATAAACGCACACCTTCCTGTCCTCTTTCTGTGTTTCCTGTGTGTCTTGCCCCATCCCTCTGGCCCACCCACCGAGGCCCCCTTCTTATCGGCAATGTGGAATTTCAGAGGCGTCTCCCCTCACAGTGTCTCCCCCCCCCCCCACGGTGCCTAGAACCAAGAGCAACAGCAGCCTACTGAGATTTATTAATATGTATTTCTGCAACAGGATCGCATGCTGCTTTTCTTCTGCTTGCCTTTTAATTGTTTGATTACTATCGTGGCCGGCGCATCCCGTGCGTCTGCACTGCAAAGAAGACAGCGGTCAACATGAGGCCCCCCCACCTCTGCCTGATGTTGTTTGCTGCTACCTTAATTTCAGATTGCAAGTCTTTCTTTTTAATCCAGGTCACATAGGAGGATGGAAAGAGCTGCAGGCAATAGAGGGCTGATAATTGAGTTGTTGTGTTGCTTGAATTAAAAGGGGTAGAAGGGGTGCATTATATAAACTATTCCCTTTTCCATCTCTCGTGTCCTTGGTCAGTCCTTGGTGCTTTTCACTTTACTCAAATATCTTTTCTATAGCAAATCTTTGTCCATGCAAATGCGTTGCTGCCGGCTTCCCTTTCAAAGGTGCTGGTTATCTTGTACCGCTGTACTGTACAGCAAATTGTATGTCAGTCTACTGCTGTTGTATTTCAGTGGGCTTTAGCAGGTATAAGACCCTGTAAAGGTGTTTGTCTCATTAGCTTAATTTGTCTTTATATTTGTACTATAAAGTCGCGTGCACATCTATTCTTCTTTCCAGTTTTTCCCCATCTCTCTCTCTCTGTCAGCTCTCATAAGAGTGTCAAACAAACAAAATGTTTATGCTGTTTTAATAAATCCCTGATATCCGGCTAATTTCAACACGCTTGTATCTTGCTGGTCTCTTGTCTTTCAATTTGGAAGAGAGAGAGAGACTTGATTGGCATAATTAATAAAATGTCATGAATTCTATTATGTGCTTTAGGAGCGGGGTGGTAAGGACAAAGCAGTCTGCAGCCATGGATTGTGTGTTGTTTGTTAGCACTTTCTCCAGGATCATCAGATACAGGGCTGTGAAAAAAGATGTTTCCCCTTCCATATTTGTCACACTTGTTTCAATGTTTCAAATCATCAAACAAATATTAATGTTAGACAAAGACAAAATACAAAATGAAGTTTTTAATCAGGCCTGATTACTGCCCGACCCGTTGAATCAGAAAATCACTTAAATTGAACCCGTCTGACAAAGTGAAGAAGGCTAAAAGATCTCAAAAACCAACACATTATGCCGCAATCTAAAGAAAGTGAAGAACGGATGAGAAACGGGGAGAAAGTAATTGACATGTATCAGTCTGGAAAGGGTTACAAAGCAATTTCTAAAACGCTTGATTGCAGTTGTTGCTGCCATGGGTGGCACAACCAGGTTTGGGTAGCTTTTTTCCCCTTTTTAATAAATGAAATCATCATTTAAAAACTGCATTTTGTATTGACTCGTATTTGTATTTGAAAAAAAAAATCAGGAAGGGGGCAAATACTTTTTCACAGCACTATATACCAGATAGGCTAGCTAACTGTGTGATTGAGTGGTTTACTCCTCTATTTTACTCTATTTAAACAAGTTACTGGGTCAATGAAAGTGAGGAAAAGGTTGGAAAGTTAAATTCGGATTATTCAAAATGGGCAAGAGTCTGATTTTGTTGGCTATAAAAGAAATCCCTATCATTACACCACCCTACATCAAAGGTTTATTACACTGCAGTTTCTCTTTTTGGTATGAGGTGAGAATCAATACACGGGGGTGGGTAGTCCATTATTTTAAGTAGAGTATAGATGCATTGTTACTCCAGTATGGTATTATAACTACTGTCCTATTTATGTGGGCAAGACAGTATAGCAAATCATGTACACCTCATTAACAGGCAGTGGTACTGGCTGGATCTGAGGGGATGCAGTAAGGTAGTTTAACTGCAAGCCATGATTGTTTTACATAATCCGCCTAAGTCTCAGGGCTCTGTGCTCGATTTGTGAAGGAAATAAACACTATGGTTGGATACATGCACACAATACTCCCAACTACGGAGATTAATGCAATAGTCCAAAAAGACGTTTACGTGCTTTGCAGGAAGTAATTTATCTCGAATAGTGTGACTTTATTTGTCGCTGGAATCATTAACTGATGTAGTAATGTGCTATGTGCTTGGACATGGCATGGATTTTGTAAAATTGTGCTAGTCATTGCTGCAGATGTCGGTTGAGGTAGTGGGCGAGGAATGGAGACCAAACACAGAACAGAGTACTGAAGTCTTACAATATTCCTACCCTGTTGTTTTTAAGGCTAGTTTGACTGATTTTATTAACCTTTACAAAGTCAGTCTTTCCTCTGCAGTCTGGTATCAAATCTGCAGACAGTGCAGCACAGCCACGCAAATTCCTCTGTTTCAATGCAAAGCTATACAGTTTTGATGCTTTTTCCATTCATATACTTATACTAGAACTGAACTGCAGGCTGCTGTGAATACAAGGCTTGGTCACAAATAAGTAAGATGATTGCCTCTGCTAGCTCAGCTCCCACATTGAAAATCAGCCCCATTGTTAGTAAAAAATCTCTCTGTCTGTGAGACATTGAGTGTAACTTTAGATGCCAAGACAAGTTGCCTTATTAAGCCTCAACTTGGGTTTGACTTTTATATGAAAAACAGGCTTGTTAGCATTTAAGCTACATTGCTTCTGTATGACATACTGTAGGAAGCACTTGACAATTTGTCAACTTTTTCTTAGTTCATAATCATCTCCTTGCCATGACGCACGCGTCTGAGTGAGCGCAGCGGACTGTATACAGGTTACAGGGTGACATGCAAGTTAAACACAACAAAGCACGTGAAACAGTTCTCTGCCGGAGAGTTTGTCTCTGTACATACAACATGCACCAGCACAACTGGGCTGGCTTCAACAGATAGATACACTTTTGTTCCTCTCCCCACAATACATAGCATGTAGTCAGTGTTGGGGTCGTTATTAAAAGTAATATAAATTTAAATAATACTATAAAAAAAAGTATGCAATTTTTTTACTCCCATACTTTTGCGTTACTCCGCAACATCGCCTGAGATGCATTGTCACATTGCCAGTTAACAATTTAACGTTAAACCTTACATATGCCCACATATCAGCACAAATCCCTATCCTAATAAGGAGGACATACACAAGAGCTTTCTTTTATGCTCTTGAATGAAATAATACCACAAAGCCGACAGCAGAGTCGGTAAAAACCAGCCCAAAGAGCACTTCACAGAAAAAAGTAACTACATAATTGTTTGATTAGTAACTGTAATGTAGGAACAGTAATGTGTTACAATACTGAGTTGATTTGGAATGACAGAAGCCTTACGTTATTTTATGGAGATTTCTTTTTCACCCTCTATTCTGTTGTTTGATCTGGTGTGGATTTACACCATAGGTTGTCCACAGTTTGGAGGCAGCAGAACATGATGTATTCCTCAGGTCCTGCTGGGCTCAGTCGGAGGGTCTGATTGCACATGTGATTGATGTGAATATGTCTGATTGGACTGTTGAGTGATGTTTCCATTACTGGTTTCGTCTGCCGTGGCTGAAATATTTTCATCATCCTCACATTTTTTCCCTTTCTCATTCCAACGATCTTATCCAGTGACATGGAGAGGGGTAAGTTTAATATCTGCTTAAAAGGACACATTACTTTTTAGATTTCATAGCCTGAAGATAAAAGTTGTGGAAAAATTGTGAAAAAAATACTTGAATAAATCTCACTGATTGGTTTGTTACTAATTAAAAACGTGATTTACAGAAAACAAAAGGGTAACAGATAAACAAAACACTTTCCCACTTTGGGTAAGAGTAGCCTACACAAGATAAATATATGGTATGCACGACGGGTTATTTGAGGGACAGTTATTCCCAAGTGGCTGCAAAGCTCCCATGCTTGCATTAGTTTCAAGCCTTCATCTTAGTTTCTGGATTTTACTGAGGCCTAGATTGTCTATAGTTCTCATTCACTTCACAATATCAGAGAATCGGCAATATCGCAAGCCAATCCCTTCACAACCATCATACTGTTAATCTGTGTTTCATTTGTGCACCTCTTATTGCTGTAGCACTATCCCTATACTATTACAAATAATCCGATTTTTAGCCAATCCCCAGTGCCCACTAGAATAAAGGAAAACTACAAATCAGTCCTAAAGTCCCTTCAGATGTGTAACATATGTGAAAGTACAGCTATTATCATTTGGGTGTAGCAAGAGTTGCCTCTGATGAGCGTTCAGTGTGTCTGAGACTGTGTGGGTTGGCAACTGAAAGTTAACAGTAAACTGCTTATATGTTTTTGAGATGCAAGAACCAAAAAAAAACAACAAAACCCAGAAAGTCGACTGTACCTGCTCACGTCAGCATCTGTCCATAATAAGATACCATGCATACCTTGTAATGTGTTCAGGGAATATGTTAATATGAAAATGTTGGAATCTACATAATATTAGAATAGAGAAACTTTTATTATCATAAACATGTGTGACACTCTAGCAGTAGATTAAAAGAACAAAGGCAAATGCAATGAAATCCACTTAAATATTATTTAGGACCGAGACTGCAGAGGAGACAATGGATTCTTTTTGGCCATTCTTCAATCGACCAGCACCAGCAAACCAGCATCCTCTAACTGCAGTGTGTGGCTGCTGTCATGGCAGACCTGCAGTGCTTTCCTTGTGAGGTTCTGAAACAGTGTGAAGCAATATGAAGAAGGCTAACTGGAAATAGGTTTCTTCTTAATACAATAATGATTCAGTCTACTTTCATTTCAGTGTTTTTGCAGTCCTGATTTATTTATTAAGTTTGATGTACGTTCACATGTACTGTATATAACATCAAGCAGGGTCCATATACTGTAGGTTTACATCAAACATCAGTGCTTGCATAACTTATACATCACATACCACTTTTGTGTGGTTTACCAATGTTAAATTTGAATTCTTAAGTTTTAAAAACGTTTTCAGAATACATTTTTCACCTTTTAAAGCCATTTTCTAATGTATTATAGCCAAACATTACTTGTTTTATTTTGCTAGTTCTATATTTGGATCAGTACTTTATGGAATAACCTATATTCCTGATTGTATAAGGAAAACATTTATATTGCGCCATGTAGAGCCCGCCTGCAATTGTAGTTGTATTAATACAAAATCAATACTGGGCTATATGGCCTATCCAGCAATTGAACCCCCATTGGCTCCAGTCTGTGTAGTTGATGAGTGCAGTCTGGTCTTATACTGCCAGGCTGTATAAGCTCAGGACAATGAGTCACGCTGGCAATAGCAGGATATCCCCCCCCGCCAACGCCTCCACCTCTGTGTTCCCCAGCTCATCATGTATCATCGCCCTTTGCCTCATTCTCCAGGCATACTCATATCTTCTTTCTTCCCAAATCCACCACTCTCCCTATATTCAACTTTTCTACCTTCCTCTGCCCCTCTCTTCCTTTCTCTCCTCATCTTTTCACTCAATGTCCATTAATTCACCGTGATTCTTTACCCTTTGTCCTCATCCGGCCTTTCTCCCTATGCACTTGCCCCTCTTTTCCTCAGAGTCAAAAGATGGGCCTGTTTGACTGAAAAGCTTAGGTTGTGTGTTAAAGCCTATAATTTCCCTAGGGCCCAATATAAGTCTCAATTCTCACCACAAGGGATTTCCCGGGGAGTGGAAAATCTACAGTGCAGATATTTGGAAGAGAATGATATATATTTTTTTTTCATCATTGCATTTCTCTCAGCAATACTGTAGTGTATCGACCTCTATATTCTCTAAATTAAAAGCCTTGGCTTTTATTTACTTAAATTACAGAAATGACCCTGCCTATATTGGGACAGGCCTTTAATTAATTAATTAATTAATTAATTAAGTCCAAAACGCTTACTCAGCAAAGATAGGAAGTGCTATCAAATTGATTATTTAAACCAGTATGTATACAAATTTGGCACTTTTATTTTGTAGCCAGCTCGAAAACACCATTCTGCTCTGACTGAGGCTATCCAGTTAGACAGACAGTGTGGACTAACTCCATTTCTTACTAACATAGATATTAACATACTTAGCACAATCAGAGGCACAATATACTGGTAAACGTGCTAGCATTGCATATAGTATAGCGCTAGCATCACTAGCATATATGTTAACACACTTATTTTAACATATAATATTCAAATATAACCCTATTTTTCAAAACACAATTTCAAATCTGTTGTCCGGAGGCAACAGATCACAACGTGCAGCATTGTTCATTCATAACTCCATCATTGATTTTCATCAGAATTATGCTTTCAGTCAGCCTTTGTGACTGAATGAGAGACATTGTATAGGTCCTTATCATGCTGAGAGGTAATAGGGGGCGTGTTACACCAATACCAATTTTTTACGAGTATTTAGTTTGAAAAAACGAAAGTAGAAATAGAAACTGAGTACTTTTTTATAATTTTTACACTAGGCTTTTGATTTCACGCTTACTCATGACCAAACATTCAGTGAATGTCATTGTCCTTGTGGAGGCAAAACTAAACTTTTGCTTAATATAAGTTTATATTTAAGTTGTTTTGGCAACATATTTATCTATCTAATATGCGATTATGAATGATTATTTTTATTATGCGTAAATCCCATTGGACATTTTGGCCACTGATGATGCCGATACCAAGTACAAGTATTTACCATGCAGTATCGGTCAGAAAATGTCACTAGAGGATAATATATAATGCCAATCTGTTTATTCTGATTCTCAAGAGCTACATTTGAAGTATTGGTCAACATGGATGAACTGATCAATGAGTGAAACTATAGAATTTGTCCTTTTAATTTGGAATCATAGGATTATAGTGAAAATATTGCTTTATTTTTACTGGATTAAACAAGTTTACTATCACCATTGCTTTGACTTGCGAAATTAGCTTGGTGATATATTTTAGTTAGTTATGGACCAAAGCACTTGTATTTAATACCTCTATCTGTTTCAGCACAGAAACCGGTTACACAGAGATGAGGTGAGGACAGGCAGAAAAATGTACAACATTTTAATCTTGTCTAGCATAAAATGTTTATCCCTGCCCTGTGACTATACAGAGGTAGATTAAAATTCTGAATTAATTGTGTTCCCTGGAATAGAGGCTGGTGGTAATAAGGTGACATGTGCTTATCTAAGGTTTCTTTGCGAAGCTTCAGTGGAGCATTGGACAGGTGCTACAGCAGCAGGTGTGAATCAGAAGCCATCTTACTCTCTGATGTGTTTGTGTGAATATGCAAATGTAGGTATACTACTATGTGAAAGCCTGCAATATTGCTACAGTAACTGCAAACGATTCTTAATACCTTAAAAGCTTGCAACTGTAGGACTGCAAAATGGTCAGAATAACTGCCTTTCATCCCTCATTTTAACGCTACATCCAACTGCCATTTTATTCCAGATATCTTTCTGTTCTTCTGTGCCATCTATCCAAGTTCTCCATTATTAAATAGATGCAAGTTTCTTTATCCACTAGACACAGTTTTTCTTATGCTGCCTCTGCTAAATCTTGACCCAAGACCTCAGACAACAGTGTCACTGTTACTGCCATACTCCTAATGCCTAATGCCATCCCTCCTCAATTTACATTTACATTTACAGCATTTAGCAGACGCTTTTATCCAAAGCGACTTACAGTTAGTACATTTGTCAACAGTTGAACCGGTTAACCACCAGTTTTACAAGTAGATAACATTCTCTAAAATAAGGACCGCATCATGTAACAAGGTTACTTTACCTATGCATTTGTACAACATTACTCAAAGGTTATCATTTAATCCTTAAAACAGTTTACGTTACAATAAACAAAGTTATCATTCACGCTTAAAGTTAAAAATCTTCAAACAGTAAATAATTGCTAATTGTGAAGTGCTTACAATTTTAAGAGCTGATCTAGCAGAGTAGAAGATTTTTTTTATTTTTTTAAATATTTTTTTAGGAAAGGAGGATAGAATAAGTATTGTCAGTTACACGTGGCTTAGGAGCACGCCCACCTTCCTGCGCTTTCTCCTACTCAGTACAATGACGATACATGGGTAAAAGGTGCTGGGGTGTAGGAGGGAGGGAACAGATTTCATTATGTTTTGAAGAGCCACTTAAGATCTGTTGTACTGCCAACATGGGACTCGAGACAATTGGGAGCTGGCCTTTATTTGTGTGGAGGGCTTTCAATCATACTGGATGTGCCCTCCCCAAGCTCTGCTTTGTTTTTAATTGTAACAGATGACGGTGACAGTAATGGACAAACACTGCCAAAGACTAATGGACTGCAAAGGTCTTAAGAGGGGGAGACCTCCCTCTTTTATTTAGTGTTATTAGTATTTAAAGTCTGTGAGTGTTCCTAATTTGTAGTAACACTGACTAAGGGTGAGCATTTTCTAAAAAATATAGAGATATAATTCTGACGAGCTGAGTTGACTAAACTGTGCTTAAAGTCTGGGCATGGACCCTTTAGCAATTATGTTAGCACATCTGAAAAGCTGATTAAAGAAGCAATAAAACTGTCCGTCTTTAGACTAGTATCTGGAGCATCAGCATTTTTGGGTTTGATTACAGACTCAAAATGTCCAGAAACAAAGAACTTTCTTCTTAAACTCGTCGGTAGGGCTGGGTATTGGCAAGGACCTCACAATACGATACGTATCACGATACAACGGTCACGATACGATTATATCACGATACATTGTGATACATTACATATTGCGATATATTGCGATATTCCACATAGTAAATAATAAAAACAGAGCTGAAATACGACACATCG
>JAODLI010000221.1:0-12210 GCA_027575585.1 Percopsis omiscomaycus | reverse complement strand
AATCTATGTATTTGCATTGTAAGATGTCCTTGAGTGTTTAGAAAGGCATCCCAAAAAATAAAATGTATTATTATTATCATTATTGTATTATTAAATATATATGTAATTGTATATAGATATATTTTTTTAAATGGGCAGTGGTCTCTTAATTTTTTCCATGGCTGTATGTACATATGCATGTGCGTGTGTATCAACAGTATTAAACAGGGGAGTTGTCTATTTTGACAAAGCAGTATATTTATCTTGACTCTTGTCTTTTCTATGCCCATGCAAGATTTTGACTTTTACACCCTGACTGAACACATAACATGCCTAAACATAGTGGGAGATGCAAGCGGCGCCAGGCATCATCAGAAAGCCAGGGCAGAGGAAATGTCGGAGATGCGAGTGGCATGCCAGGCAAACAATGCTGTGTGCATGGCTACCATGAGGACAGAGGAAACACTGCCAGCAGGATTGACCGCTTTCTCAGCGATGTGGTTTATGAAGAGGTGCTGACAAGATAACTTTTGGCAGTGTGGCTCTCTAAGAAAGCTAATAAGCAGGTTGGACTATGTGGGCTAGTCAAACCTGCTTATCAGCTTTCTCAATTAGGTCAATTACAGGTCATTTAGCAGATGCTTTTATCCAAAGCGACTTACAATTACATGGGGCTATTACATGGAGCAGATAGGGGTTAGATATCTTGCTCAAGGATGCTTACAGGTAGGCACACTCCGGGAGTCTAACAACAAGACCGCTAGACCATCTTGCCCCCAGCTAATAGAGTAGGGTTATAGTCAGCGGTGGCTCCAGAAAAATTTGATTGGGGGGGCAATGGGGGGTCCTGGTCATTTCAAGGGGGAGTCTCATGAAAACCATCATAAAATACAGGGGACACGGCAAATAACTGCATATTACTGCTACTAAACAACAAACAACACAACATATCAACTACTTTGCTCTAGCGGGCTCGCGGCAGCGCCTTGAACGCAATGACGCAAGGCGCAGCGACGTTCATAGGGCGTCGCAGTGATTCTTATGTTTATATTTTTTTACATGTCGAATAAATTATTATTATTTTATGTTATGTTATTGTTATTATTCTTCTGCGTAGTTTGAAGACAAACATTTTCAAATATTTATCATATATATATTTTAATCAGGAAAGGGGTGGGGGGTCAAATGGGGGGTCAAGGCGTTTTTTAGGACCCCCCAAGACCCCCCCTGGCGCCGCCGCTGGTTATAGTAGTGTGGCTCTCTTTTCTCTTTGAAAAGCCAGCAGCAGTCTTCATTGTTGTACATAATAGTAATATGTTAAATATAATTATGTATCATAATATAACAACATACTGTGACCTAATGTTTCTCTCTTGCAAAATAAAATACACAATTTCCTGGAGTTTCCTCAGCCACCTGGTCAGGGAAGTGGTCAGGGAATTTGTTCTTCCAGTGTTTCTCAAATTAGCTGAAATGTGTTGTTTTTTATTCCTCAGGCGGCCGGACCAGGGATGGGCGACCTCAGCGGCTGGGACAATCTAGAGGCCGGACCAAGGACGGGCGGCAGCGGCGACTGAGACCCTCAGGCGTCCGGACGAGGGACAGGCGGCAGCGGTGCTCTCCTGTTGTACAGCCCCTGCTGACGTTTCTGGGCCTCGAGCCAATTCTCCTGTGATAACCATCATGGTGTCACAGCATTCAATAATCATTACTACATGTTGTCATGGAGCTGGCGTGCCATTAGTACCGGGAAGTCCGATTAATTTAGTCGGTTTGTTCATTTTGATTCAGTACCTATAGATGTATCAAACTTTTTGAATTTCTTGGCTTTAAAAGCAAAAAGGGAATTGTAGACCTTGCTCAGTGTATCAATTTGATTAAACAGATATTAAGACACTCCAGAAAAACTTTCTAGACAGGCTCCAGAGAGCAGGGGGTTTCAGAAGTGGGGCATATCAGTTTCTACTGATCCTAAATTCACACGTAGTCATGTCTATGTTGATGTACCCTGACCTGAACAGGGGAGACAGAAATGAGCAGCAAAGGGCCATTATCTATTGGAAAAAGGAATTTTAAAATGACTAACTCCTGGTAATTTATAGTAGCTAGAACAGAAGTTTGGGCTAAGATTCACCACCTTCCTTTTCAATTCACATGCCTTTTAATGATATATTTATATATATATGTATATTTATCAAGGAATTTTTGTAACTTTGACACTTCAGCCAAACAGCTTTGATACCAGAGTTTGCACGTTTGATCACGGGGAATAGGAATATTATTAACCATGACTTGTATGTTGGAAAGAGTGTCTGCTAACTTACATAAATCACCAGACCTTTGTAAAAATTATACAGCAATTAAATAGCTACGTTGGACTCCTTTGGTGTGGTCACTGATTAGAAACACAACAATCCATTTATTTGTACAGAGTGTTTCTGATTATGATTACACTCAAGTGAAGATCAGTATTCATCTAGCAACCATTAATAATGACAATAAAATGCAATACATGTGCAATACAAGTATCCCGTTATTCTTTAGGTTAAATAGTCATGTCTAATGTCTACAGCATACGGATCCAAACAATTAACAGGAACATATTCTGTCCAGTTATTAAAATGTTTTCTTTAATTGCACTAATAACAGAGATGAGCGCCACTGTTGTCTGATCGTCACGTCAGTGCCAAATTTCAGAAGGCATTTCTGTTGAATATCCAATATCTTTCTAACTTCACCTCGGTGGACATCTCTCGCAATCGCCATGGTGCAAGTGTGTTAACCTGCTTTTGAGTGCGGGCTAGCCTTTCATTAAGGTAGACAATACGAATGGAGAGAGGAGCAATGGATTGACAGGAAGGTAAAAAAATTGCACAAGCTATTTCATAAATGAGTCGACAATATAAACAGTCTCAAACCAACTTCTAGTTTATCAAATCGTGCTTAGATTCACCACCTTCCTACCTTTTCAATTCACATGCATGAATGAAATGTATATTTATCAAGGAATTTTTGTAACTTCGACACTTCAGCCAAACAGCTTTGATGCAAATGATAAATGCTGCCTTACAAAAATGGCAATGAGCTTAACTTTTAAGCTCATAATTAATCAAACGAACAGCAATTGAATAAAGCGTCCTTTGATTTTATCAAATAAAGTGAACCTTACAATTCATATAATTATTTAAAAAATGCACTTTTATTAACTTTTTTATTAATTTTTAGTTTACATTGACAATTTATCAACCCCATTTTAAACTTCCACCCCTCATATAGTACCCTTTGGTCACCGGCCCTGTTGTCTACATGAGTTTTAGGTCATCATTGCATGTTGTGTTACATAGCTTAGGCAATATTTAGTGATATCTCTTTTAATGGTATGGTCCTGTCCCATGCATAGTAGATTCTTCTAAGGTTTGGGTATATAAAGAACGCGAAAGCGATTGTTTATGTAGTCAGCCAGGTCTCGATGCAAAATGGTTTTTAATTCCTCCCCCAACAGCAACTGCCTTGTCTCGTCTACATTCAAGGCTAGGCGAGGCAGATCTCAAACATACCTGATGAGAGGAGCTGATTTGATTGGCCGTAATTGAAGACAGCCCCAACCACTCTTACTGATAATTTATTCATTCTAATCCAACCCTTTTACAACTGCACCCGATTACCGCCAAATGTCCCAAAATGTCCAATAAACTATTGTCTACACCTTAGATCAATTTGTGTCATGGACTTGCGCCATCGCCTTGACTGGGAAAATAGGGCCTTTAATGTTTTTCATTGGAAAAATGTATCGACACAGAAGACTGGTTTATCAAGGAATTTAGTTGGAACAGTACAACATAATAGCAATATAACAATATAGGCTTATAGGTGATATAAAATGTTAGTAAAGACTGCAGCTTGAAGCCTTACATCCCTTGCATTTATGTCAATTTTTTAAAACATGGGAAATGGAGGAATTGCTTATTAATGTAATCCATCCACTCACAAATGTATGTAGCAATTCACAAATGTTTCTTAAAGTGACTGTAAACCCAGAAAGGGGAGATGACCCAAAGATAAGTTCACAAGAGCTGAAGTCTGACATTAGTACTGTATCCATGTAAATCTTATTCGCCGTTAAGTTTAAACATTTTCACACTTTAAAAAGCCTTAGCGTCATTCTTTAGGTATATAAAAGTAATTTCATTAAGATCAACTCTGCGATCAAAAACAAACAGCAAAGCCAATCACTTGTTATGGAAAATTTTGTAATATACCACACTGGAACAGAGGAAATATGGTCTTTGTAAATTAATTAAATTTAATTGCAATTAAATGGAGATAGTTCACACACAGAGTTCTTCCTTGTCTGTCTGTGAAGTATGCCCCACCTAGGAGGGTGGGACCAAGGGTTTTATACACGTGATCAGGTCAAAGGTTAGGGGGTAGGGTTTGAACCCTGGCAAATTGTAACAAACAAACAGTCTTACAGTCTCCTGTGACATCTTCATAAAACCCCCCTATCTGCAGAAAATATGAGTTAGGAGTTGAAGAGGTTGTCTAAATTAGAAAGGGTGAGGTGAGGTGAGGGGGATCACAGAGAGCCTGATCCCCCGATGCAATTAACATACCAGGCCCCCTTACACACACATGCCAAATGAAACAACTGTCTAAACAGATAGAATAATAAAACACAGGATTGTATATAGCTAAAATAAAATATTCCATTACACACTAATCTGATTTTTTGGATTAGTGATTGAATGTGCGGTTTGTTTTTGAAAGCTAACATATTCTTTTGATCTTTCATCAGACCTTTTCACTGTAGTTTAGTTTTTTACTGTAAAAAGTATCTGAGGCCTTATTTTGTCAATGGCGGCAAATCCAAAGGTCTAATTTTAAGTTGTTGTAATTGTTTCACTGGGACTTGGGAAGACCAATTCACATAATAATATTTATTAAAAATCATATTGTACCATTAAAAGGTCTGCAGCTTTAATGCAGTATTATTTGCTTCACTAATGCAGATGTATTCCCTTAATACCAAAGCAAAAAAATACTTTTACTAAAACTTAATACAGGCACATACCTTGTTTCCCTATTTGACATTATTAAACTATTGAAAATGACCTTTTAAGCTTTGCTTTTGTCTGAGGTCTCTTGGTCTGAGCTCTGCACACCGCTGCCAAGACGCTGACTCAGCTCTGTCACCAGCGCTGAGCAACATGATTTCTGTAGAGGGAAGATAGATAGTAAATTAGATCGCAGCATCAGTCAGCCTATTTTAGAATCCAACAAAATGTTAATATTGATCACATAAAACCACAACAGTTTCTGGACAATCTGCACATATCTAGGGATGGGCAGATCGATACCAAAGTATCGATACTTTCTATCCTGATGGATCAGATTTAAGAATCGATCCTTGCATTAAAGTTTATACCACATACTGTCTTTAAGTAATGATTTAAAGCAGACCTAAAATAAAAAGGGTGACTTATCTTTATTCCTTAGGCCTCAACACCTTTTATTGCCAAATCCCACAACTGTATATATAGCCATTTACACTATTTTTTCATTTCGCTCTCAGAAGTATACAGTTGAAGCCTAATCACCACGCCATGCAGTCAGCTTTGGGTTGAACGTGCTTCGTACGGTTTTATTTCAGCGCACAATTTTAAAACAGCCTCCTCAAGTAAGGTAATCCCTCAGGATTTACTACGGCCTGGTACACAGAATTCACACAGGACTTAACAATGCCTGGAACTTGGAATAAGGCATGCAGGACTTGTCGCTGCCTCCTTTCGTTTTGCCAGCCCCTCGGCTCACATGCATCTCTCTCTGGGCTGTGTTCACTGCTTAAAAAGGGAGGGATTAATAATTGCCCACACCTGTCCCCAAGTCCCGTGAACCACACCTTCAAACATCTACTCCCACACACAGACAGCGCTAAACCACACCCACACTCCCACAACAGTATATCTGATATAGTCTTTCACTCTTTGTTTGTGTTAGATATGTGTAGTCCCAAGTTATATTCAGTGTATCGCGATTTGCAGATGAGTCGAACAGTTGAGTTGGTGCGGATGATGTATGTTTACCTACATGTGCTACAAGTAATACCCCATGTTAGGTAGTGCAACTTTATACATACATGTATATACACATACATTATATATAGATACACACACACACACACACATATATATATATACATACACACACACACACATTTATTTATTTAATGTTTAATTGTTGTTTAAGATTGGAACTACTTTTCCTTCTGTCTTCTTGCTCCGCTCAACCATAGATTATAGAAAGGCACACTGGCACCGCTGCCATTCAGAGAGTAGCAAAATGGCAGAAAAAAAACAAAGCATTATTTTGAGATATTTAAAAAAAAATAGAGAAGTCTTATCTTTTGTAATTTATTTAATACTAATGCCAAAGCCTTCAAATGTAACATTTTGATGTCGGAATTTACCAGTTTTCACTTTAGAAATCACAAAAAAATTACTTTTTTGTGTACACAAGAAGACTTTTTGAATTATCGTATCAGTATACTGTCCTTAGTATTGGATTACCTGTGTATGCATTAGGGGTTAAAAATATGTATTAATAGATTGACAGAAAATAAATCAAATGAAATATCACTAATAGAATAATTGGTTAAGTGATACTAGGTAATTAGGTAATTTAGCAGACCTAAAGCGACTTACTATTACATGAATCTTGCTCAAGGATGCTTACAGGGAGGCCAACTCTGGGGATTGAACCCACAACCTTTCAGCTGGGAGTCCAACACCTAGACCACTAGACTATCCTACCCCCATTTGCCAAAATTTGAATGCCTGGTCCATATTGTAATTTATTATGTATTACCTTTGTCAAAATTACAATATGGAAACGATATTGGTGTAGTAAAAAAGTTTCTTAATTGAGCAGTGCATTAATATTATACTTAATAATAATATAAATATATACAGCTTTGGAAAAAATGAAGAGACCACTGCACAGATATCAGTTTCTCTGGTGTTACCATTTATAACATTTTATATACTGTATATTTTTGTTTTAATATATATATTTAAAAAGTTGCAGTGGTCCAGAGCTGTGTATATGTATATGTATACAGTATATACACACACACACAATAATAAGGTGAAATGTTAAGTGTAAAATCGGTATTATAAAGATCTGTCTGACCACAAGTTGCATGGAGTGATACACATTCACTTTACCTTGCCATCCTTGGCTTGGCTGCGGGCCCTTGACACCAGCTCCAGCAGGGCCAACAGAAGCCCCAGGGCTAGTCCCAAGCCCAGGAGAAGGAAAAGGCCCCGCAGGTTGTGGGTCTGCAGGGCTCCAGACCAGGGGCCTGCATGGGCCTCTACACAGCTGCTAGGCCACCACTTGTCCTTCAGGTAGGCCAGTTCACCAGACTCACTTAGCTGGAGGATTGCAACTGTCAGGTTCTTAACCAATGGGGAGCCTGGTGGAGAAATACCACTCAATCATTGTTGTCAAAGTGGAAGTTAGGACCATGAATGTATTAAGAAATGATACGGCACTCAAAAATGGAGGCCATTCATTTAATCAGAAAGTGCTCCCAGAGCACATGCAGCAGACTGAATGGAGCTTGGTATGAGGCAAGTTAGATTATTATAACTTTTGAATTTTAGAATTAGAAGTAAATTAATCATAATGGATATGTACATTTTGCATTAAATATGATTGCTATTTAAGTTTAATGTTGTATGTCTAGAAAAGGCCATTACATTAATCTTTTGGTAATTGTGTACCATTACTTTAAGAGAGGTGCTCTAGCGAATTTACGGCAGTTAGCGGTGGAACTGGGAAGGAAGGAGACCAGACTAGCTGTGGAGTGATACTGTTTTCATACTGTGTCCTGTCAATTTTACATTTACATTTAAGCATTTAGCAGACGCTTTTATCCAAAGCGACTTACAATTAGTAGCCTAAATTACTTCACCTATTAATTACCTACTGTACATTACTGTACTTCGCTCCTCAAAACGATTAATATTCACAATAATCTAAAATTATCACTCTTCAAACAGTCAATAATTGCTAACTACAAAGTGCTTAACATTCTTAGTGCCTATCTAGCTGACTACATTTGAGCATATGTTATTACAGGAATATAGGACCAACACATAATGTAAAACAAGAAAGAAAAGTTACAAATATTAGCTTGATACTTAGCCAGGCAGGTTGTATTGCTGCCTTCTTCGGATGACTCCCGTAGGATGTCATCAGAAGGGAGTCTTCCCGTAGGAAGACTCCCTTTTTCTTTGTGCGTCCACTGTCTTATTGCTCAGCTTTACAATTTAGTTTTTTGTTTTTACAATTTTAGTTATATCCTTCAGTGGATTATGCCAGTATGACATACTGTATGAGGCAGGATAGTCTAGTGGTCTAGGTGTTGGACTCCCAGACAAAAGGTTGTAGGTTCGAGCCCCAGAGTTGGCCTACCTGTAAGCATCTGCTCCATGTAATAGCATCATGTAACTGTAAGTCACTTTGGATAAAAGCATCTGCTAAATGACCTAATTGTATGATTACGGTTTAGATAATGGTGGTTCACGAGTTAGTAGTTATTAGCCAAGTGTAGCAGTTTATAGGGTAAAATGAAAAATAAGAACATATTTGAGGTGAGGAATTAATAATCATCCAAGTGAAATTTCAAAATGATCTGAAGTGAAGTTATTATATAAATGTGTAATGTGAAGTTATTATATAAATGTGTAAAGATCCGATTTGGGGCCATTTATTTGTCAAGTGAGAAATTAAATTGGGGGGGCACCATCCCTCATTTTATTTTATTTCATTTGAACATTTTCAGTTTTAACATTTTATTTTGCATCTTACTCAATAATCAATACCTTCTTAGTGTATTTCTTGACACATTAAACCTTAAAAAAAGAGTCTGTGTGTAAGAATAAGAACAATATCTATCTGTGTGTGTCTGAGCTGTGGACCTGGATGTTCTTACCCAGAGCAGCTGCAATGCTGTAGCCTCTCATAGCGATGATCTCCTGGGAACGTACAAGGTTACAATAGCGACCAACAGCTAGGTCCAGGGTCGCTGCCTCACCTATGAAGGCAAAGTTTCCTTCCTGAACACGACTGATACCTTCTTCATCGTTGGACACATAATTCTGCATACGTTCCATATGCTGGTAGACACGGCGGTAGACAGGGTTCTTGTTATTCTGGAATGGAATTTTTTTTTTTATGTTTTGAATTACACAAAATCTTATTTCCTTCTATATGGTCAATATTATTATTATTATTATTTGGACCTTCGGTTAAAGCATTGATTTACTAACTTAAAAAGAAAACTTGGTTCATAGCTAGTGACAGGAATTGTGCAAGCTTTGAATCGTATCTTTTTGCTACACAAATGTAGCCAATCTGGCCAACATCATAATAATAATAATAAACAAAAATATATAAACAATGTATTAAAGACAATAAACCTAAAACTAACATTATAATTAATACTACAATTAAAAAACTACAACAAATTAAAATTGGGCAGGTAAAAAAGATTATTTTAAAATCATTTTGCAACTCCATGAGAAACACCCATTTCTGATTGGTTACAAAAAAATAACCATTGTTGAAAGCCTCTACTGACTAGGGTTGTCATACATTTTGAACTGCATGTACCTTAAAGAAAGCCATTGTGGAACTATCTTTAATTGTTCCATAATTGATGACATTTTGGTTGGCAAGGTCTTCAAAGCTCTTGATGGAGACATGCTTAGTGTCAGAGTGCAGCATGAAGTTGAAGTTGGTGAAGTAGCAGGCGAGCAGGAGTACAGAAAACACCCACCAGATGGCACTGACGATACGCCCGGAGAGGGCTTTAGGGTGAGGACCAGCCCCTGAAAACAACATGCATTAACCAATTGGCTGTTTATTTTTACATTTACAGCTTTTATCCAAAGCGACTTACAATTAGTACATTTGTCAATAGTCAACAGCATGACATCAAGACTAATTTATTATGCATTTAGTACATTAGTATATATTAGTTATACTTTTTACAACATACATTATCTCCTAACATATCATTCAAAATAATTGCTAACAGCCAAAATATACTGCTGGTGGTATATACAGCTGATCCTAACAAAGAGCAGGAAAAAGACAGATTTTTTTTTGCTTTTTGTGTAATAATAATTTCAGCAAGTTACAGTAGAGAAGGTGAAGTAGAAATGATTGGTATTATAAATAATATTCTAATATATAATATATATTATCTGTTACCTTGCAGGGTAAGGGCTCCAGTCAGGTACCAGAAGCTGTGCAGCAGGGTGAAGCTGTGTTCCTCTGTCACTTTGTCAGTCCACTCACTGGGGCTAATCCTACAAACAAACATACAACACAGAGGTTTGCAGAAAAACTAACTATGAATAAAGGTAAAAATATGATATTGCATATTTTGTTGGCGGGCAAACCAAAACAGTGTTTTCATTGATGTTTGGCAATGTATGAAATTTTAAATAAATCTTAAACAGCCTCAAACTAACATAATATCATGATAATTGGAAATAACTTACAATTATTTTCATTGGCTTTTTTAGATATGGCACAATCTTATGGTAAAGGATTTCTTGAATAGGCAGTATGCTAAATCCTGGTATTATCTCAATCAATCAGAAATAACAGCAAACTTATGTAACGGTGAGTCGAATGAGCTGAGGGCAAGTGCAGAGGCAGAAGGAGACACAGTGAGACAGAGTTCACAAAGAACATTTTATCGCTTGTATTCATTTAATAATATATTCCACAGAAAGCGAACATGGCGAAACATGCGTGGCAGCATGCACAGAAAATACCAGACAATTCCCCTAATCCACCCTCCCGCTTATATAGCCGCTGGGGAGGGTTGATGAGGGTATGAGGAATGTAGCTTGGTGTGTGAAAGGCCAACAGCCGGTGCTTTACACATCCACCCTAACCCTAACACTACACAATATTAAGACATTTGAAATTGTAACTTAAACCTTCACAATAATCCATTTACATCACTTTATATAAACTGATAATTTATTAATCATTATTTAGTGTATTCTTATGCTGTTTATGCAAGCCTAACCAAATTGAAGATAGGTAGTCACTTACCTAGCCACCAGAAAGATGCTGAGACCAGTTAGCAGGAATGCGATGAGGACCCCCACCCACATGCCAGTTGAAAAGGGTGACAGAAAGCCAAAGTGGCTCTCCTCAGACATTAAGTCTTTGCGCAGGATGAAGCCAATTCCTGTTTGCATGAAGGGCGTGGTAAGGTCCACAACATGCTCTCTGACTGCTGTCAGAGTCAATGGGGCTACTGCCAGGTCAGCCTCCTGATATTTATAAAACAAACATTTTATATAGATGGATCAACAACTAAGAAAAGGAATCATAGTAACACTTTATTTGAAGGGGTGTGCATAAGACTGACATGACACCTGTTATGAACATAAAGGATGCTTTATGAATGTTTATGACTGTTGTCATTAAGAGTCATTTGGTAAATTAATGTCCAGTTTAATGTCAAGCTGACATTGTTTGGGATGTCTTAGTCATGACAACTTGACATTAACCAAGATGACATAACCTGCAAATGTCTGTCAAAATGACTGTCACGACCCGGTCCCGCCAGCAGAGGTAGACTCTCTCTCCCCCTCTCGCTCTCTCTGGTTTTTAATTGCAGATATGCAGGCAGGTGCGCAGAAGTCGCAGCTGTGGCTAATTGACCATCACTGCAATACTTAAGCTGGTCAGTTACAGAAGCCGACGCCAGATCGTTGATTCAACTCCGTTTACCCCTGTTAATCTCCTGCCCGCTTTCCCGGTTCTACGACTCCCGCTGCCTCATCCTCTTGTGCCTTCGCTGTCACCTCTCCACCGCCTGGCTTTCCGACGCTGTTTTCTGTCCCTGGATATCCGCCCGCCTTACCCCAGCCTGCCCCCGCACTACGCTTTAATGTCTATTGAATAAACCTGTTAAACTGTCTTCCGTGGTTTGTGTGCCTGCGCCTGAGTCCTACCTGCAATCGTGACACATGACAACTTGACATTAACTAAGACAAAATAACCTCATGAACTTCCCATGGTAGGCCTGAAGGAATTAGAATTTAAGATATTATTTAATGAGTAAAATAGTAAGACAAAGGCAGAAGCTCACAGCTAAAAGACAATAGCCAGGAAAGTATGTGCTTTTGCATAACA
>JAODLI010000220.1:0-12211 GCA_027575585.1 Percopsis omiscomaycus | reverse complement strand
ATATAGAACTTTCAAATACAATCTAATACAACTCATTCTTGCCTAATGAAACAAATATATTAATCTGTTTTACTTCGATGTCAAAACACACATTCTATAAAAAATATTGTTTTTGATTTTTTTTTCTCTTTCACTAGGTGCAAAGATCAAAATAAAATATTACTAATATTCTTATTTGGATGATCCCTCTTTAAGACATATAAGGTTGAACAAATTCTGCAGATAAACATGGAAATGCAACATATTGTTATATGAAAAACAGTATGACACAAGACTAACAATAAAGATGGTAGAATACAACATGAATTGCTATGAAAGACAGACGTTGCAGTCTGGTTTAAGGAGTATTTAAACGTCCTTTATCCAGCAACAACAATGACTACATAACATGCACAGTAAATGTCAATATTCGGAATATGACATTTTGGAATATTGACATTTGAAATATAGACATGTTCCGAACAATAAGGAAATTGTGTAAATATTCCAGTTATTCGGAATATTGACCAACAGTATATTAGTGAAGTGTGTGTAAACGTAGTCGATGCAAATAGCGCAATAACATAACACACCATCTTATTTACTCATTTTTTAACAGTGAAAGCAAGAAAACATTTCACTGAAATAAAAATGCACTAAAGAACTACCAATGGACCCTTTTTACAGAGGCGTCATAGTAGGGTAAACACAGGTGTAGCTCAACGCTTATAATGGGACTGCTCCATTTTGTTATACCAGTGCACCAGTATAGACACACTTAGTGAAGCAACCAATACATTGTTCATGCTGGTGCATGGGTATACCTACAGTAAATTATATGGACCTTAATAAATGGTATGAGCTACCATTTTCCCAACTATGACACCCCTGTGATGAAGGTCCATTCATTTGTAAACACTTGGCAACTTTTAAATATGAATTAACCCGAACCTTCCCACAACCTTTTGTTTTAAATTAGAATACTTTCTGAGAATATAACAGTCAGTACACACAGTGTACTGACTGACAGGAAACCATAATTTCCACATTCAAACTAGAAACATGACAGACTTTATGGCAACTGTAATTGTGACATTGTGTCTACCACTAATTATGAAGTAGGCCTTAAAGGCTAAGCCTGACAGTGCTTTACTTGTCTACCACCAAACAGGATAGTAATTCACTGGAACTGGACATCACCTCGCTGACAGCCTTCTCGCTAAAATGGACCCTTTAAAAATGACTAATGTTGTGGAGCAGAAAGCAGTGGAAGGTGTCTCATGGCCTGCAAATAGGTCATTATATTATTGGATTATCTTTATCAAAACATTTGTTATCCTTGCAACAAAGAAAAAAGTAACTCATAAGATATTCCTTAGAGAGAATTTTAATATTCTAAATTGTCCTCATCCTGCTGCACACACTATAAAACCGACTCCATATTTTCACACAGCTCTTGGTTATATATAAACGTGGTCCTGTTGACTAATTTGGGACCATCCATGTCTGTGAGAGAAGGGTAGAATTCAGTTGCCGTCATATGGCCCTCATGAGTTTTGATGTACTTCTTATAGTTCCTGCGTAAGCAATACCAGGTGGTAGTATAGAGAAGGAAGGCGACGCCCTTCAGAATAATGGCGAGGCTCACATACAGGTGCCTGTAAGCTACATTGTCATACAGCAAGCAAGCACCCTTTTTACCACAATCTGAACTCCAGAAAAGGCATGTAGAATCGATTCCAGCACCAAAGATCAGAGGAGGAGGAATAAATCCTACAAAAGAGACGGAAACAGCTTTATGTGTGTGTTCTTGGTATACGTCACCCTTATCTTCGGAAAACCATTTAACTGAATAAAACTAATATAAGACAACATACAGTATATAAAGAATTTACATTTCACAATAAACATAAATTGAAACAAAGTACTTCTTACCAATGAGTCGTAACAAGAGAAACAAGAGTCCAAGGGCGTATGATTTTAGTTCAGGGCTCACAGTCCTTTAAAAGAGACAGATGACACAAGTTAAAAGTAGTACACACAAACACCCATCTACATCACCATTGTGCACAGTAGGGAATGTAGTGGGTAGTGAAAATACCTGATTAGTATGATAACAGAGGGCGTCTGGGCCATAGCTCCTATCAGGCTGCAGGCACAAATGACACACAGGAAGATCAGAAAGGACTTCTGGCAGCCGGGGCTGGGGCACTTCCCCGGAAGCACTGTGGCAGAGTCCCTGTCACCTGATACACATGTGCACCCGGTCAGGTTCTGTAGCAGAAGAAAAACTGATTCAGCTCAAAAACATCCGCAGCATTATACAGTATTAGAACTTAAGATCAAAACAAAGATATCTACATATATGCATTTATTTCATACAGAGCTATATTTGTGCCACTAAGGAACAGTACTGTATAATTGTGGGTTTCTGGGTGAAACCCCCACAAAACATCGCTGTGTCTGCAGCAGCACAACAGCAGTAATATTAATGATTCACACCGCTGAGCTGAGTGCGTGTGATTTGAATATAGAAGCTGTTAATCCGCTTTCAGCGTCGGGTCTCAAGGAACCATGGCACCACTTGACTATCCAGCGTGCTATAATTGATGGCAGAGCGACGCAGTGCTGAGCAAAACCATTCATTCTGAAGTTTCCCCTTTGAAAAAGAGAGACGTTAAAAGCTGCACTGGATGTGCAGCGCTTTAATCTTTCTAGGAAACCCACGGATCATCCGCAGAGTAATTAACTAGGCATTAAATGGAAATGGCTGCTCGTCAAGTGGATTAACATCGGTTCCGTGTTCCTTTTCCCCGTTGCCGGTAGTGCGAGGAAACTGTGTGTAAGTGCCACAGGCCTGCTTACGGACCTGAGGGACGATGGAGGAAGTGTCTTTCTTCGCGGTTCTGTTGCAGCCGGCGAAGCAGGCAGACAGGTAGGTGACACCGTTGGAGCCGCACACGGGGCTGATGGAGGAGGTGAAGCAATTACATTGACTAATGCACTGAGCTTCTGGTTTCTGGCCCACCTGCAGTGTCCTAACGGAGAGAGGGGAGAGGAGAGATATTTGAACACCCTTTTCCATTATATATTCCAACTGAGAATAAAGAATAGCTTGTGGGAAAAGAGTGGAAGTCGTCAAATAAAACGCTATGGTGGTAGAACTACCTTTCACTGTGCCAGTTAGGTAGGGCTCAAACACCCTGCCGTGCACAGAAGCACACGTCACTTTACGCTTCGACTAAATATTTAGAGAGTTAAACTGTGTCACGGTTAGACTTTGAATGTGCAGCGGTAAAGTCACCCTATCGGTTATCAATTAGAGAACAGTGTTCTGACCCAGTCAGGACTAAAGTGGAAGTAGCCTGGTAAAACCATCCTGGTTTTGCAACCTCCGCCTCTACGACTTGCTTCATTCTGCATAACAGGCTGGGAACTCTCAATTGAAAACTGTTGTGCTGTTGTGCTGCTGTTACTGAACCAGCGGCCAATCAGTGCCCAGGTGGGTAGTTGGTCTTAGCAGAAATTAAGTGACTGTGTACGGAAAATCATCTCCCCGTGGCTCTTGTTTCGATTGGTTGAAGGTGGTCTGCTAGCGCCTATGTTTTTCAAACTCAAGACATTTATTGTTGTGATTGTTTGAAGGTGGCCAATCACCTGCTAATGATGGAACACTTTCTCTATGACAAACTGTTTTCAAATGGGAGTTCCCAGACTGATACGCAGAGTGGAACAAATTGCGGCGCTAGCATAAACAGGATGGTCTTATAGGCTAACGTGAAATGAAATGTGGTGGGTGCAGCACGTTCTTACTCATTGCCATATCTGACTGTCACGCCGGCCACAGGGCCCGTGTCACAGCCCAGGAAGAGGAAGGAAACGTAGCAGGCGGTGGAGATCAGGTTGACCAGCATGGCCATGCGGATGGCTCCCAGGGCCGACAGGTTCAGCTTCTTCACCAGGAGACCTCCCATGAAGATGCCCAGGCATGCACACGGAATGGCGGTCATACCTGCAGAGAGCGGAGCCAGAGATGATGATCACACTGGAATACTGATGTGTGTAGGAGGGGGTGAGGGAGAAACGTGTCTGTGTGTGTGTGGGGTGGGGGCAGGGGATCAACGTTCTATTCTGCCCTGAAGACCACTGTGGGCAGCGCCATTTTGCGTTGGTAATGCCAAAAGAAAACGTTCTCCATGTTAATCTAAAGCCATTAAACCAATGTTATTCCTGTTTCGCTTAGATCGTTGTTCTTTTGTTTTTTCCCTTGACTCCTCGTACCCTTTTAACCCGCGCTTCCTTGTTTTCCCCAGTTACGCCATCCCGTCTGTTCTCCACCGCTCCCTGGACTGCCTCACTGCCCTCCCCCGACGCCCCGCTGCCTATTCCTCGTCGGCACCTTTGCCCAATCGACTGCCTACCCGGTTCCGGAGCCCTGCTGCCTGCTCCCCTTACGTACCGTTACCTCACTGCCACGTCTACCCGGTTACGACCCCTGCCTGGCCCCGGAGTTTCCATTGCTACCTCCCCTAGTCGAACGCTTAATAAGCCTCTGTTTATTCTATTACCTTGTGTCTGCGTTTGAGTTCCCCTGCCAGGCCCTGACACCCCATGGTGGTCTTCAATGTATGTCAATGGAACAAACAGGGTTGTTGCTTATAGTTATATTATATTTCTATGGGTGAGGGATGTATTAGTTCATACAAACCTAGGATCTGATTGGCGTACGTGGTGGTGAGGTTAAACTGCTGCTCCAGGTACTTCCCCAGAAAAGCTGCGAAGCCAGCCACCACACCAATCTCCATACAGGCCGCCAGGATGATGCAGGTAAAGACTGGATTTGAGAGAAGGTGCTTGGTCACCTTGGGGATCACTGGAATAAGGGGTGGAATTGGGGAGAACCAAGTTAACTTAACTCAAGTTTATGCTTAGGTTTACCATAATCATATCTCATTTGATCTAATCCAATCTTACTCAAATAATAATATAGACCACTTTGTGTTCATTTAATCTTTAACAACCAATAACTTCCAACTTTATTCAATAGGCCAAAGGCACAGGCAATAAATTCATCATTCATAAAAGCAAATATGAGCCTCTGTGTAAATGCGTTATAAATGCTATTAGTTCTATCATGTAATAGTATTATCTAGTTTTTTTATTGTTCATTGGCTAACCAAGGCTCCTGAAATCTGTTTGCAGGATTTCTAAATTAAGCAACAATGAAAGGCCTTTGTAAACCCAGACAGGTGCTTTGAGTTAATTTGGCTGATCATGCTTGATTGACATCTGACTCTCCTAAGTCCGTTTTATTGCACCTGTTGGGCAGGACCACTGACGCCGTCTTTATGTCTGGGGTTAAAGGCCCTTTGAAATGTACAGACATGACACAACTTAACTGAACTTAATGGGGTCAATGGCCTGTGGAAACAATCAACATTCAGCATTCTTACCTCTGAGTTGCTGACAGCAGGTGGGGCTGTTGCTGGGTTCTTGGCTATGCGCCACCCCATTGCTGGGCTTGGGCGTCTCCGAGTCTGGACTGAAAGTGGGAGGAAGCATGGCCTGCTCACTGTCCGTGCCGCCCTCCCCCTCCCGTGGTGCCAGGGACTGAGGGAAGCCAAACATTAGGAGCGCTGAGAAAAACAGTAAGGCACCGCATAGGAGGAAGCCTGCCCACCAGGCTCCAATCCATCGAGGGTCGTCAGGGGTGATGCCCAGCTTATCTACAGAGGACATAACACGAATGTCACCAAACTATAAAACACAGAATCACATAACCACACCAATAATGTAAAATGATGTTGCTCTACATGGGAAGGATTTAATTCACCGGTGTCAATGAAGATAGCGTCCACATAGAACTTTGTGCACAGGGAGCCCAGGATAAAGCCACAAGCAGGCCCGAAAACCAGGGTGGAGAACAATATTCCTTTAAGACAAAAACAGACAAACCAGAACCAATACATTTAGTTTGGTTGAATTTCATTCAGTAAATTAGTTTAGTGTGAACAATCTAAGGTTTCTCAGAATATACATAGCTCTATACATACTAATAATAAAACCAATAACGCCAACAAATAATGAAAACAAATTGACCATCAGAACACTAGCAAGAATCCAAAAACTTTCAATATAATGCAGGACCCTAATTCCACCAATAGGAGGCGCTTCTTGCTCACTGCTTTGAGGCTTTTAAAAAGGATCCAGAGCCACATTGCTACTTGAAAGATAAATATGCTGTTGAACAACCTAAAAAAAGTGGGAAAGTCCAACAAGGGAGTGTTCTAGTCATAACCATCATGCGGCTCATTATAGGTTTTATATTTTGACTCCCCAAAAAGATATTCATAGAGCTAGGAACCACATATGTGATCTTTGCTGTAGTCAAACAAAAAACCTTTTAGTAAATAAAACAAAAAGTAATAAAATGTAGTTAAAATATCTCAATCTTGTGACACCACAAGAGCATTTTGCGAACTTTGAGAACCACCGCTCTGCTTTGGGCAGGGCGTATGTAAAGTATTGTATGCACAAAGTAATGAGACAAAATACAGCTGTTTTGTGTCCAATCTGCTTCAGCAGGCAGCGGGGGCTAAACAGCGTAGCTCCAGCCTAAATCCCCCTGTTAGGGCGCGAGTGTTTGACAGTGAGTCATACTATAGGCGGACAGAGATGAAGACGACTCAGAAGTCTATTTATGAAACAACTCTCGCCCTGGCTGAAGGTCCTGTGATGTCAGGGGCTATAGAGAAGAATATTGGACCATTTCTGGCACATAGTGACAAGCCAGATCACGCCCTATCACTATGTAAAGCTTCAACCAATTAACACATTTGTAAAATCACAATGAAAAAAAGCATGCAATATACCCCATTTCTCCAATAATGCGTAGATGCTCTGAGGAACAAAACACTTCCTGGTTAATTGCTACATGGGGTAATTCAATTCGCACATATGCAATAATACTTGTGCAGTTTCATGAGAAACGGCTGTACTTTCTAACTATCTTATTCGCCTGTGGTGTTTCAAATTGTGGCTGTGCGGCCTCCGGTTCAAGAGTTTCCCTAGAAACGGCTAATGTTGTCTTCCCGTAGCAACATCACAATTGCTTTCACCACAGGAAACCGCAGAGAGGACATAGAGCCAGTGAAATCACTTTACAAACGATGACGGTTAGCGTTAGTCCGTAACTACTAGACAAATGTTTCCACCCTATTCACCCTCTCCTCCCCTGGCTGTCTCCTTGGCTTGGATAACATTGCATCTTGATCTCTAACTAGTGATGATGATGGGCCACACACCTTTGCTTTACTACTCCTGCACAAGAATTTTGTGGACAAAACTTAAATGTTCAGGCATATGATTAATCAAAATGTTATGGAAATATTTTGTCCAAAAGTTTAAACTAAAAGAGGTCAGGTTTATCATATAAACCTCTAGCTTTTTACCTTTTCATTGTGTTCATAGCATAACACTAAATGAGATTCCACATGAAACCTAAGGAAATGCCCCAGCTCATGATGGTTTTCTCAGGAAACCCACAGCTTTCAGTTTTGTTCTGAATATAAACCCCGCAAGTGCACAGGTAGGGGTTTTAGGCAAGTTGCTCAAGGGTGTTTTGCAGGTAAGCGTATTGATGGGGACTTGGTACATTATTATATTATATATTTACTGTGATTTTATGATAATGAAAGAATTGAGCTTTTGCTAGATATAACTGATTATAGTTAAGCATTTAACATAATAGGACAAAATATTATAATATATAAATTTTGAAAATATAAAATATTTTAAAATATTATACATTTTGTTATGCACGCATATCCCCAACTGCCTCTAAAATCCACTTGTCGTACCCTGGTTATGAGCTAAGTACAAAACAGACTAATTTGCTCATGTTGTAGTTTGCCCAGCTTGTAGCATCCGGTGAATTATGTTCTCAGTGGAGCATCATGTCATATGTAATTCAATAACAAAGCTGGGTTCTATTGTTTTTGTCTCGCTCTAATTTGTTTAGAGACCAACGGAAAAGGCTCTGCAAGCTCATTTGAGCCTATGAGCCTTGTCCTTTCCATGTTATTAACCCATAAGTGCATCCTATGGCCTTATGTAGGCCTAATTATTTTGCCCAGCCTCACCTGAATAAACTGACAAACACACAGATGTCTATCCTAATAAAAACGGATAAGAGGAAGCAATTCAACTGTAGAATGTAGCAGCTTATCAAATGGTTTGCAAATAGTGATGAAAGGCAAATGCTGGACAGTAGGGTTGTCCCGACCAACTTTTTCTCGATCTGATCCATTCAATATTATAGCTGCCGATTCCAATCTATAAATAAATATTTAGATATAGTAGGCCTATAACTGTACCATACTAGTATATACGTCCTGTTTCAATCTTTTGTAATGTTCTGAGATCAACTTTCTTACTAGATAGCAAACTCTGCTGTGAAAAAAAGGCAATAAATAATTGGCCACACCGAGGTGGAGCATGCCAATGCACAAGGTAGATGTAGCTAATGTTAAAGCCAACCAACAATAGCTACAGATCAAGCAGAAACAAGATTTTTTTTTTTTTTCAAATAAAGACAAACATGTACCTGTTGGTGTTCCTGTTTACAATAATTTACATAACTATCAATGTGTATGGAAAAAGACAGAAGCTGTTTAAGCACTAAAGGTGCTTTAAAAAATGTGGGTGCACCTAAATGAAAAATGTAGGTGCACCAGTGCCAATAATGCCAAAAGTTAGTCTGGAGCCCTGCTCTTGAAATTTTCTACATTTACATGTAAATTATTACATTATTTAATATTTAATAATTATTTAATGATCTGAACTTTTATTTTTAAGGACGTTCAGCATTTAAATGTGCAAGTGACCTCTTTGGCAGTCCCAGAATTTGGCTGGCTATCGCTCTCTCTTCTGTCAAGGCACTCGCCAGTGAAAGCTGTATCGGTGCTTTCTTTGCCTGAGTAAGCTTTGCTTTGCAGGTACAGTAGCTGTTTGGCTGCTTTGAGTTTCCAATTTAAAGAATTTCCAGACATCTCGATAGTTTGTAGTTTTAAGCTATTCTACTCAAGCCTACTTAAGCGTGTGATGGAACATTACAATCTGCACAATTGATGTAAATTGGACAAACACAGAAATAGATTGGATTGGGCCATGGTTGTCGATACCGATTAGTTTAAAAATGGCATGATCGGAAAGGGTGTGCAAAAATAGTTACCTCATTGGAAATTTGGTTTGGATGATTCTCCAGTTAACAGTTAGACTTATAGACTGACAATCATCAGCAACACCCGGCAAAAGTTGTGATCCCTTGTGGTCACTGCATATGTTCATTAAACAACAAAAATAAGTATATTGAGAAGAGAGCAATAGTGTCGAAACATTATCACTTACATGTATACATTTATCTTTAGTCATCTAAAAGCTAACGCTACAAAACGTTGATGAACACAGACATTTTCAACTGCTAAAAGGGAACTGTCTACTAGGCTACTAGATATTGCGAATATCAACTGCTGATTCATTCAGATATTCTGGGGAAAAAAGGAACCTATGGGCCATACAATTTTTCTACAGACAACTAAGCATAGCCAGTGTAAGAACCTACTGTATTACAATACTACTGTATTGCAATATATGCAGCCCCATCCTCAGTTAATGTCCAGGGTCCCATTGTTGCAGAGAATTCCTTGTTCTATTTCATTAATCCCGCTCAGGTTTGCTAATAATCCCATAATAAGAACACTGAGAGGCAAAGTAATGTGGGAGATTACATTGTTTGTATGACTTTCGCAATAGGCTAGATTGAGACTGAGTGAGAAAGAACATCCAAAAGCATTGGCGAGTATTTCCGGCTTTCCGGGCTTAAACGTGAGTTTATTCAAAATCTCAAGCCCCGATCAGGAAAGAATGGGGAGAACTGAACATTTGTGCTCAAACAAAAGCCTCCATTTCCCCCTTTTACTGTAAGATAGGCTGCAACATCCTCTCTCCATCCTCTCCATACATAAATTACTGCTGCTGAAGAGTCTTGACATATCTGAGGACAACATGATCCATTCAGAGAAAAGGCCCTAAAAGGCGACATTTACCGAGATGTACTGTCGCCTTTTAGGGCCTACAGAATGCAGTGGCGGAGTATTATTCATGGTGACAGCTACACAGAAAAGAAAAACAGATGTTTAAATATTGTCTGGGGTCATGTTTAATGTAAACATTAAGTGCGTAATATTTCTTTCTAGCTTTTTTTGTAAAAGAAAGGAAAAAAAGTTGCTCATTCTATTGTTGCAATATCTCCACAGATTAGTTTACAATTAGGTTACACAGTATTACATGTTTTGACTAAATAGCTGTAGCAGTTGTAGTAGTTCTATACTGCAGTCAATAAGGTGCACCACACGTTTACAAAATTTCTATTTTAGAAGGTCTTAGCAGGAATTGAATAATTCCTGAGATCATTCATAAATGAGAAGGTGCTAGAACAGGCAATGACATAACCTCTGGTTCTAAAATGATAGCATACTACATAATAGAATAACAGAGCCAAGGTCATTTTAAGCAGGTTTCTTAAGGAAGCAGTGCTTTCTTGTTGGGCAGCAATCCTTAATCCTGCTAAACAGATGACAATATCTATGTACTTTACCAAGCTCTCTCATTCTCAATGTCGATCTACTGTAAAAATAAACACACGTTCCATTTATTTTGACTACATTACTAGTCACTACAACTTATAATTTGACAGCCTAATGTCATTAATTTGCTTAATCTCGTCACATTAGGCTTAAACCTAAGGTTTAAACCTGCAAGGGTCCGACAAAAATAATGGGATGCTGTATACAAAAGTGTTTTATGTCACATAAGAATCTGTAGGATTATGACCCCTTTCATAAATATTTAATACTTATAATATACTATACGTGTTCATATGTCAGTTTAAGTTAAATATAAATACTGTGTTTTCTATATGACATAAATGGCATACAAAAGATATCTGGGGCACTAAACTATGTTATAAAACATACACCAACATAAAGCTTACAGTTTACAACATAATCGTTTTTTTTTCATTTGAGGTACCATGTAGACAAGCTAGTTACAAACAGGCAATGTCACACAAAGTAGCCCAGGTGAAGCTAAGGCAGAGGCTATTTTGATGAGGTACACCATGTACGAGGGGATTAGGGAGTGCCAAATCTTCAGTGATCCACCAGTGAATACTAACAGCATTAGACAAAGGCCTTTACTGTACCTCTGCGAGTTAAAGCCTAAACCCACCAGTGGCTTTCAGTATCAACATCACTTGTCACTATTGGTTTAAAACAAAGGCTAATTGTTACTATGTCATATTTCTTAAAGGGAGATTGGCGTAGGCTAATATTTACCCCGGAGAGCGCAGGGAGCTTCAGTTTAATTCAAATTGCTAATATGTATATTTTTAATGTTTTGTCACCCAATTATATGCTATATACTTGATGCATTCTTGGTTTTCATAGCGCTCTTAACCTTACTAATCTAGACTAGTGAAGGTGGCTGTTTCTTGGCTTAATCCAAGATTTTAGATGGTGTAGAAATGCAGGAAATCTTTTTTTTTTTTATTCTTGGGGAGGACCCCGAGACCCCCGCAAATTATGTATCTTTCCATAACAAGGCACCCATGCTATTGGCATAATATTGTTCATCTCACTTAAAAGAGTAAGCTAATTATCAATCCGTCCTGTTAAATGGACGCTGCCTTGTAAAAATGTAAAAAGGCAACGATGCATTTCGATTTTTTTTTTAAATTCAATAGCTTCTGCAATGAGACCTATCTGATCAAGGTCTTTCTTCTCCTCTCCAAAAATGTGTTTGTGTAGGCTGTTAATTATTCAACTAGAGAAAATCGGAATCGGACAGAATTGGAACCGGCAGGTCAGGCTATAAAACTTTATATAATCGGTTATCGGAATCGGCCAAGTAAATCAAGACAACTGCTTTCTGCCTGCAGGGCAAGTCTAGCCACATTCTCGTAAAACAACTCCTTAACTTTTTTTAATTAACCTTTCACTTTCAATACCTCAAGTGTTACCAATGGTTTTATTTACAGAATGGTCTAACAACATGTGAGGTTACAGCTCTCTCCAGAAGCGTGTAGACTAGCTTGATGTAGACCAGTGGTTCTTAACCTGGGTTCGATCGAACCCCAGGGGTTCGGTGAGTCAGTCTTAGGGGTTCGGCGGAG
>JAODLI010000219.1:0-12212 GCA_027575585.1 Percopsis omiscomaycus | reverse complement strand
TCAAAATCAAAATATCGGCTTATAAATCGGCTCTTTTCAAGTTAATATCGGCATCGGCCCCCAAAAATCCATATCGGGCGGGCTCTACTTCTAAGACCGTTGGTTTCTAAAAGACCTTTTAAGACAGCATTTACATTAACATGTGACACGTTATGCAACTATAATTGTTGCTTCTCTATTAACATATTTAGTTGGTTACAGTCACAAGGTAAAAAGATACAGTACAATGGTACAATGTCCATTTCTCAGTAACATTTGTATACGAATTCGGCTTAGACACTCGCATGTGGGCGTGATGGCTATGTCTATGCAAAAGATGAGTGTGTAAGTGAGTGAAAGAGTGCTTTGGAAACAATCCTTATTACTATGTTTTCTACGTGCAAACAGTTTCACAAGCACAAAGTTGGTGTAAACAGATTCGCTAAAAATAAGTGTTTTTATATGCCTTGAACTTTTAAGACTACAACTTAACACTCCTTATTGAGTTTCACTACACTACCGTAGGGCATTTCCTGGTTGTTCAGACACCGCGAAAATACAATTAGCAATCTTTTATTTATACTCTATCGGGCACAATTTTGTTGTTGTTAAGATATTTGCTAAAAATAAATATTTGTTGTATGCTTATAACTGTACAAAACTATATTAATTGTTACCAGGGCTTTAGCTAGCTGGATATTATGCCGGTTCTACAGCGCAGTCCATTAGTTGAGGAAGCTGCCGCGCAGAATTATGGGTAAAGGGCAGCATTAAGGCTGCATCGATGCTGCCTTCAGAACCGACCGTCATGAGGACAGTCTTAGACCATCTTAGTAGAGAGGAAATGAGTTCAATATGTTACGAACGGCACTTGTACATTCCTGTCCAGTTAGACACCTTAGAAGTCAGCATCTTAACCCATTTCGAACGCAGCCTGTGTGTATTTCATACACGTCACATGCATAACAGATTAATGTCACATCCATAAATCTAGCATTCTGCGTCAGTTCTGGAAGGCCACGTAGTCACGCGCAGCTATCAGCTGACAGACCAGATCCAAACCCTGCCCATATCAGCTGATCGATTTCTACGCACTCAATTGGCAACTCTCAAACAGGACGCCTTACTTACAGTAAACGCGGCTTCAATCTACCCGCTTAGCTACTACTGCACGCTGCTTGCTTGATCACGCAAGCAGTAAGAACATTCAAATATTGTAGCCACCACTAACGTTAGATATTTTAGAACTTGAAGGCATTTCTATTTCTTTCCCTTCAAAAATAAGGGGCATTCCTAAGAACCTTGAGCCCCTCCCTAGCTAAAGTAATGTTACTTGACTATCTTCCTCATCGACATCAGGCATCTTTCTCTTCATGGAGAAATATTTTAACAAACTCATCTGAAAATGCAATCAGGAATATTTTCATATATAGCGTATATAAATATTGTTGGCAATGATTTTACGACGTTATTGAAGTAACGTAGCGAACGGTAGCTGGAACATTGTACTACTGACCTTACAGCAATCAACTTCAATAGAGAATACATTGCGAATGTTTATTTAAACTTAACATTGGCTAAATCTACCTACTCTGCAGTCATCTAATTGCGGCTTAATGACATTTCAGAAAATTCTGAAGCAGCCCCGATCATGCTTGCATAGGTGGGCAGTACCTACATGTACATGCAAAGTATGTTGTAAATAAAGTTACATGTGCACAGATTTGTGTTATAAAGTAATATTTCAACATTGTAAAGAGATGCGTCAAGTGAAAGCCTACTAAGTCTACTACTAAAAATTGCAACATTAGTGTTCATGGCCTCACATTTGTTTATGTGACAATAATTACAAATATCTGGCACATAACTATGTGGCAGCATACATCCATGTAACGTTAGTGTCCGAAATGTATCAACAGCTGTCTGCCCTTATCCCATATAGGGAATGAGTGAGTGAGTGGACAAAGTGGACAATCCGAACACAGTCTAGGTCTATGCCACTCTCACAGTCTGTGCACGCCACTGGTGATGAAGACCATTCCACCGCAGGGAGGGGCTCGCTTGATGCTGGCTTTCTTGCTTGAACAATCACCAAGTGTTTTGGCAAAATGGCCACACTTGAACAAGTACATAACCTTTCTTAAATCGCCCGTTATTAATTTGCAGCCACGCAGACAACCTAGAGAAATATATCTAGTTAAGTGCGACATTTGTCTTCGATGTAGACAATAAGCATTTAACGTTATCGCCAAGTTGAGCGGTTTGAGGAGGCGTTACTAATGGCAACAGCAGCGCCAAGAAGCATCTCTGTTTGCAACAAGACCCTGTTAGCTCTGACGCTAACAAAAGCCACATAGCTGGCGTTAACGGCTAAAATCTGCCACTTTTAGCAAGCTAACAAAGTCCGAGAATCATGGCGTACTGACCAGCTAGTGAGCAGCATCAAAAAGGAACCCTAACGTTTATACATACAGTACATACACAAGCATTAGGTAGTGGAAATACAATAAACAGGGTAATATGATTATTAATAGCCATTTCTATGTGTGTTCATTATTTCCAGCTAAAAATGGACATGATCAAAAATATTTAATCAATTATCTTGTTAGCTGATGCTAACATCACAATACAAGCATGAGAAAACTCACACAGAATAGAGTGATAGACGTTGACGTGAAGTATTTAAGGCTAGTAACGTTAATCTCTATTTGGTCGTTCTACAAAACACAACGCCGTTAGATAATTTCGTATGAAAGACATTTTTGACATTTATAGCTTACCACCATCCCGAAGTTGTGGTTCGGTGGGCAGGTTGGATTTTGGAGGGGCTCCGTGGTTAATAATCCAGTATTTCCAACGTAACTGAATATGTTATTTACTGTTACATTTGGATAAACGAAAATGTGCTATTTGGAGCGCGGTTGTACTACGATGAGGCGAGGCGCCTTTTGTGAGACCGTGGTTGGTCTACTAGGAGTGATGCGCGTCTAATACTGTCATTACGGTATGAGGGGTGGAAGTTATATAAATTATTTGATTAAAATGCGGTTGATAAATTGTCACGTGAATTAAAAATTAAGTTGATACAAGTAGCCTACATTTAAGGACCTGTAAGGTGAGAGTTTTCTAATGATGAATTCATATTTTAACAAGATAATTTAGGATTAGCTAACACAATGTGCCCTTAGAACACAGAAGTGATGCTGAAAATCAGCCTTTCTACGCCAATGTATATCCAGCTATAATAACCATTTGCAAAAACACTGACATTTCACAGTTGTGTGGGTGCAATCAAGCAGCATCCCTTTAATGCTTTTTAAAATGTATAATTTGTATGAAATAAATGTAACACTAATAGTAGATTGTGGTACACAACGACTGTCCACACAGTAGGGTTCAGGTTATCCGTGTGTCTGCCCGGCTTTATTTGCAGTGTTTCCACCCCGGGTCTTAGACACTGCCCGGTATACATGTAATAGTTACAGTTTCTCATGCACAGCCTGTCTGGCCTGGTTTCCCCAGAGAGCTCCCGCAAGGTTGCTCTCCGTAGCTTGGCTCTATCCCGAGCCTCTCCTCCCCAACTGTGCTCACTTACTGTTTAAAAGAGGGACAGGTGATTACTGACTGCCCACACCTGTCCCCCAGTCCCGTGAACCACGCCCCCACACGTTCCCTCTCAGACGCATCAGAGCCAAACCACGCCCACACTCCCACATAGATTTTATCATTAATATAGTATTGAATTGAATTGAATATTTGCAGTAGAAAGCCACACCTCTGCTAATATGGACCTGCTGTGTGCATACCAATCAGAATAACTAGCTTCCTCAGATCAAGATCCTAGTTTTGTCTACTTCACATCAAATGTTAGAGCCAGATTATAGATATGAGGCATGAGCTATTTATTTTTACACACACACACACACACACACACACACACACACACACACACACAGGCTTCAGAAAGTATTCATACCCCTTCACATTTCATCATGTTGTATAATTCATTTTAAAAGGATCAAAATGCCATTTTTGCCCATTAATCTACATCCAATAAATAATGACAAAGTGAAAACATGTTTCCAGAAATGTTTGCAAAAAAAAACAAAAAAACTGAAATCTCTCATTCACTTACATTTGTTTATATTACACTTGTAAAGCATGTATGTCATGGCAGTTTGAGTTTCCAATAATTACAACTTTCTCTGTGATGGAATTATTGGAGCACTACTTACATTTACATTTAAGCATTTAGCAGACGCTTTTTATCCAAAGCGACTTACAATTAGTAGCCTAAATAACTTAAATAATTGCTAACTGCAAAGTGCTTCGCATTCTTAGTGCCTATCTAGCAGAATACAAAGAAGGATTTTTATTTATTTTTTAATGGGAGGATAGAATAAGGATTTTTAGTGGGACCCAGTGCTTTACAAGTGTATGTAAACTTTTGACCACAACTGTAACTATTCAGACCCTTAATTCAGTACTTTCAGAACAAGCCCCTTGTTTACAGCTGTGAGTCTTATTAGGTATGTCTCTACAAACCTTACCTGGATTTGGGCAGTCTATACCATTCTTCCTGGCAGATCCTCTCAAGCTCTCCACATATTTCTATGGGGTTTAAGTCTGGGCTTTGGCTGGACCACTCAAGGACCGTTAGAGCCACTCCAGCGTTGTCTTGGCTGTATGCTTCGGGTTATTGCTGAAAGGTGAACCGTGGCCTCGGTTGGAGGTTGTGCACCCAAAGTTGGCCTACCTGCAAGCATCCTTGAGCAAGATGCCTAACCCCCCCCCATCTGCTCCATGTAATGGCAATGTAATTGTAAGTCGCTTTGGATAAAAGCATCTGTTAAATGACCCAATTGTAAAAACAAGGACTGACGGACAAATATAGCAGGTCACCTCAGTCAAAACCTCTTTATTTTTTAAGAACAGCATGAATTCAGGTCCATTCAAATAAACAGTAAACATACAATTGTTTTTTTTAAATTGGAAAAAGGCCGACGTTGTGACATCACTAGAGTTTTAATGACTGATACTCTATCTGAGTCCCAATTTCTTCTTCTCTCGCTGTTTCTTCCGGACCACTTCCATGTTCCGGTCTTTCCACATGCTTTTCCTCAATTTAATTGGACGGCTGCCCACATATTTCCCTACACATTTTGAAAAAAAACATATGCAATAGTCAGTGTTCATTTATGGGTAGCAAACATGTTGTGCAATTAGGTCCTTTTAACATAAGCATATGAAGTTTTACAAGTAACGGTACACACACACACACACACACACAGTACAAATTGCATTTCTGTCAGTGTTAAAGTACAAATTAGCATTTCTTAAAATTAGATCATCTTAATTTATCAGTATTGTTGAAATGACAATCAAAATTACTTTTCATCGTTGCGGTTTGTTGAAGTTGCGGTTTATTGTTTGAGGAAGATACATTTCCATTTTTATCCAAAATGGAAACATATCTTACTATAACTATAAACCAACCGTAGCCACTTGAGAATATGAATCGTTTCAGACATTAGTATTTTTTGTGAATCAATGCAATTTAAATGGAGGATGAAAAAAAATTGGTAAATGGGGTGGAAAAAAAATATCATGATGGCACTATATCATATTACTTCATTTGAGATATTTTTATTTTTTAAAAAATGCAGGCGTTCTAAATGGCCTCCACAGTGAATTTAACTTACTAGAGTCACTACTTCATGACTACTCATGGTGGCGCTTATCAAATGATTGAGGGTAAACTTGGGGTTGAAGAAAAAAGTTACAGGGGGGGAAATAGTGGACAGCAGGGAAAAGCAAATCAGACTTTTTTTGATACACAGCGTAAAAAGCAGAGAATATTCCGGCTTTATTCCGCCTCTCGGTTCTGTGATACGGAGGTGGAATTCGGGGGTCATTTTTGTTCCACGTCTGTGCCGGCAGTGACGGTAGTCACAGAGCCGGAACGATGTCTGTGTAAAAGGGACAGCTAGAATGGCGTTTTGATCAAAGCATGGTAGGCTATTATTTCATGAATAAAATGTGATGTGTCCTTAAAAATCGCAGCCGCGACAGAATTCTACGAGGCCGTCAAAGACGGACTGATAAGATTATTTTACGTCACGACATGTAAACCACACATGAATATATATTGATTGAACGAACATGTTTACTCATTATTCAGCTTGTCATTTCACCATAAACTATAGATACATATGGGCTATGCCGCAAGCCGGTTAGGGTCAGTCTCTTATCATGACCAATACTGAGGTAACTTTCTCAACACAATATTTTTTTCCTAATTGACGAGACTGCAGATAAACGCTTCTCCGCCAACGCTGTTGTGTTACACATAAAGGAATCGTCATCTTCCAACCGTCTGGGCCCACTTCAGCACTAAGATAAGAATCTATGCACTTTTTTGTACATTGTTTCAAATCAGTTTTTAAATTCTGTGAAACCGACACCACAATGCAGTGAATAAACGATTAATTCCTGCAATTTGCCTTTTTAAAGAGTATTTTTTATTCTTCAGTTACAGATATCGTGATGTATCGTCTTGATGATTGTCTTGCAATGTATAGAGTATCACAGAATCGTGATATCATCATTATAGTGGGCAAAGTATCGTGATAGTATCACGAGTTACTGTGATTCCCACCCCCAGTAAGGCAGGTACAGAGCCAAGTGTTTAAAAACTAGTTAAAACATATAACAAGGTAATATTATTTGATCAGGTCCGAATTACAAAGTTGTTTCCCTCTAAACTCACCATTCATCTCTCTCATGGCCCGAACATAGTCGTTGGGGTCTTTGAAGCTGACAAACCCATAGCCTTTGGTTTTTCCAGTTCTCTTATCTCTCACCACCTGTTAAAAAAAAAAGGGCACATTATATGTAAAGCATTAACATGAAGATGAAGACAAGAAAAATGGGTGAGAACAGACCTTTGCTTTAAGGAAGGAGGGGTATCGACTGAAGGCTCTGGCCAGGATGTCATCGTTCACCTCATTACCAAGATCGCCGCAAAATATACGGAAATCATCTATAGGCGTTAGGACAGAGGGAGACAGCAGAAGCAAATGTTTCTACCATTGGATAGACACTTAAAAGCATCATACTTTTTACCTAGTGATGGTGCATTTGATATTGGTGTGCCATGTACCTGACTCCCACTCCAGCAGACTCTGGTCTTCCCAGCAGGTGCCTGCAGCTGTACGGATACACTTTTTTACCTTCTCCCCCTTCCCTTTTTTCTTGTCCTCTGTAGGCCCCTCTGTGGGCTAGGAAGCCAAACAAGATAAATAAACAATGTATTACATGTTAACGGGCAACAATTGCATATTAGAATGCATGCCCCCCGTTGCAATTGACAGTGAGTGCAGTTTTAAGCCCCACCTCAGGGTGAGATGGCTCAGGCTCGGGCATGCTGGGTCCAATGATATTACTGACATCTTCCATTTCTTTCTTCTCCAAGAGCCCTGCAGCCATAACCGCTGCTTGCTGTTCTGCAACACGCACCGCTAGTTCCTCCTACAAACATAGAAAAAGTTGGGTGCGTCTTATAATGCCAAGCATTCATAATTTCTCCTATAATTAGGAAATTATGACATCTCTTGGTGCGTGTGCACATTACCATTCTGGCTTGTCTTTGTGCTCTGATATCAGGTCTTTTGGGTCCTACAGGAGGTGCGGGGGGGGAAGAGTATACGGTTGGCGCTGCCTGAAAGATTGATGGCGTTGGTTTGGCAGGTGGCGGCCCAACCACTCTGTTGGGTGGGCCTGACACCATGGGACCCATAATATTGACCTAACCAATAAAAATAACCACACATACATAGGTAAATAGATTGTGGCCCGAGCACACAAAATACAGTATATTGGCATTAAACAGGTGACAAATAGGCAAGACTCCCATAAAGGACTTGAGGGTCAACCTGTGGTGGTGAAGCCATGTGCTGTATAGGCTGTGGAGCCGCCTGAGAGGGGGCCTGACCCTGCAGAGACGGAGGGAGCATCATAGGGGGTGGCGGAGGGGGCCTTGGTAGTGGTGGGGCCATCATGCCATGGGATGGTGGTCCGCGCATAACTGGCATTCGCTGCCCACCTTGAAACAGTGCACAAAGATATTAAGGGGGAATAATAACCACTGACAACCAGACATGCGTGAAGGTCCTCTGAAGATCCTTTCTGAATGAATTTGGGTTGTTGCAAAATATTATTTGGAGGAGTTTATGCTCTTTGTTTGAACCAAACATTAAAATATTGAAAGGTTGAAACTCCAAAAGGAGTTATTCAGCTATCCCGTTCAAAGAGGATGTGTACATAATCTGTCATGAATTCTCACTGCAAGTTCTCAAAAGCAGTGCTGGTGGTTTAGTAGTATGGTAAAAAGTCAACTGAGTTACTTCAGCCTGTGCAATACACAGATGACTTGGAAAAAAAATAATGTTGTCTTACCAGGTCTCTGCAGTATGTGGGGGACAAAGGCTGGTCGAATCATTGGAGGAGGGCGCACTGGGGGTACTGAGACAGAGTAGTAAATCATAAGTAAATAATCCTTATTGAATGAATGCCTTAAAGTGATGGTTGAACATTTGTTAAACCCTTGACTGTATGGCTTCCTTAATACAAGTCCACATATGGACATTTAGGATAAGGCAATTCTTTCGTTGCAATATTTAATGTAAAGAATTAGTTTCTTAACCTCTACTGGGTTTCAGCTCATCTCTAAAACATCTACAAAGCTGCCGAGATAAAAAATATTTACAGTATATACAGAATAAATAAAAAATACCAAATCTCATTTATAAAAGAACTGTTCTCCCTTTGAAAAAAAATCCATTATTGAAATTCTGATTAAAATGCTAACAGCGACATCTGCAGGGCAGGCAAGAGGGGAAAATTTAAATTGAATGGGCAAATTGAATGAGAAAAGTTTTTAGAGTAGTTAGTTAGAACAGCAATCGCTGTGGATATATTCTGTGGACCCGGTTCAGCAGAGCATTTAAATGTAAACATTAGTGAGTAAATTCTCCATGCGATTGTGAGCTATCTTAGCATAACATTTAATAGCATTTGCCAGATGATATTACTAAATAGAATTGGTTTAAATTAATAAATAGATATATTATAGACATTATTGTTGTATGTAGAACAATTGTGTGTTTACACCTGTTTTATACAAACAGGTTGGCTAACCCAGATCCTAGAACCTCATGATTATACATTTAATTGTTTCGCTTTATAAAAACTGTTTCTAGAGTGTACACACTAACTGATGTTATGTGAGACTTTGGTAACTTAAATTCAGTCAGATTTACAGGGTGTGGTGACCCCCAAGATATTAAGAATAGGCATAATTTGAACAATTGAAGTTGTATTTTATTAAATGAAGAGAATGGATTTCGAAGAGAGTGGTGCTATTGCTAACAATGCCATTAACAGCAGCGCGAGGTATGGACTGTTTGTGTAACAAATATAACCTGTTGCACAAATATAATATATAAATAAAGTCAGACATTAGTCATTGGTCTAGTCTCGGAAAAACACTTCCTAATCTTATCAGAGGTACACACACACACACACACACTAATTGTCATGGAAACCAACCAAGTCAGTTTAGAGTGATTATACAGTAATTATGTCTACTGTCAAGACTCAATGTCAAATATGATTACGATTGTCACCTGGTCCTACAAAAGCCGAGGGGGGTGGACCAATGAAAGTAGCAGCTCTGGCTTCTAATGTCTGTTGGACCTGAGAGATAAGAGACAGAACAGAAAGACAATAGTGATAGGAAAGAATATATACAGATCCACAATCTCTGAAAATCACACTTCTTATCACTAGATAACATCTAAAATAATCATTCTTAATCTAGAACTGTACAAATAGTATAGAAGGATAGCCTTGTATGTGCATTGGTAATACTGTTGTCAAATCAAGGGCATGGACCACATTCTTACAATTCTTGTTTGTATTACAGTAAGATGTATCCAGATTGTGCATTCTATATTCAGAACCATGACAGATAAAAATCAGTCTTAAATATTATCTAGGGATGCGCCGATCCTATACTTAATATCGATCCGATACTGACTCAAATAGCTGGATCGGGTACAATATGGCAGATATTTTCAATTAAGCGCGTACTACTTCATGCGTCAAGCAGTGTGTAACCCATAGAACTGGTGTAATGCCCTCTAGAATTAACCTAGAATTGTCTGGTTTCCTTCTCATTGAAAAACAAATGCCGACAAGAAGCAACAACAGTTATACAGGGAAAATTCTCATCACTAACCTGTCTATAAGTGTTTGTTCCAATAATTGGTCGGACCACTGATACTGCTGGCACAGCCAAAGCTACTGGTACTGCCTCCATAACAGCTGGACCTCCTGTCGATACCGGGCCACCAAGGACCTCCTGTTCAAAGCTACACAAGAGAGACAACAATGAGAGCACAATTTAGAAACCCCATGTTCTATTAGCAGAACAGCTACACCAAAGCAGAATTTTCAGTATAACTCACAGAGCCATCTCAGCCTCCATCTCTTTCAAACGTTCTTCACCGGACTTCAGTGCCATGCTGTGGAAACAAAATGATTTATATATCAAAAATTCAAAAACTGAATACTAGTATAAGCCAGTACAAAAAGCATAAATTCTCCAACTCAACAATCCAAACATTATGTTAAAACAGACTCTGCTTAAAGTAGTTACTTTAAAGTTATTTAATTAATATTTGAGGTAAAACACTAAATCTGCTTCGATATTTTAGGGTTTACATTACAACACATAATGATTTAAAGTATTTATGCACAAGGCTATTAGAGCTGACACATTATGCTCTTCTAATTTAGTGTTTGGAGTAACGTTAGAAGACTTTCCTGCAGTATTCCTATAATCTAATGGGGCAGGGTTAGGGTTAGTACTAGGGTTAACCCTAGTACTGTAAGCGGTAGTTTTATTCTTTATGGTCTTAATTTGGAAGTTATCTCGTTCTATTGGCGGAAATAAAGAAATAATGAAAGAATTGCAGACCAATGTACATAACGTTAGCTTAACAAATTAGTTACAAATTAGTGATTGAATCAAGCTGTGTCTTTTATGTCTTACCTGACTCACTGAAACGCCAGCAATTCACCGTATTTACTTTTTTGTATCTTCTGGTGTTAGCGACCAATATAAACAATAAGCAATACTATTGCGATCAACACAAGAATGAACGTTCACTAAGAAGAATGTGTAAATTAATCATTATCAAATGTTAAAATTCTAATAGCAAGAATTCTGGACATCCATTCGATGCAGCTTCCTCAGTTTGCTTTTTTTCGGCGCTTAGTTATTGCGTCAGGTTAGCGTCGTCGTTCTTCTTCTGGCGTATAATGGCGGTTGGCAAACAGATTTTAATTGCATTACCACCACCCTATGGACTGGGTCCATAGTCCACAACCTACTGAACGAGTGGGTTTCTCGAAAACGACTGTATTTAGCGATTAGGCCTACCTAGTCTCACAAAGTCAGCCTTTACTTACGTAAAGTCTGGGACATGAACCATGGATGTATTTATAAGAACTATGGAGCTAAATCCAGGCCACTAAATTTGTAATTGCAAAAATACAATTTTAAACTGAAAGTTTTGATCTTGAACTTAAAAAAAAAACAACAAGCAGGTTATTCAAACAAAAAATAAGTGTAGGAAAGTTTTGATTTTGATTCGATTCTGAAATGATTTAGAATACATTATTTTTCATTTTTCACTTTCATATAGATTTTGATATTATTGTTTCCAGTTGCAGATTTTGTTTTCTGATTCAGATCTTTTTCGTTTTTAGATCTTTTTTTACTTTCAGATCATATTTTTTCAGTTGCTGACTTTTGGCCTTGATCTGGCATCAACTGATAGGGGCGTGGAATAATGAGTGACAGTGACAATAATGACAGCAAAGAAGGCTCTGTGAACAGCGTCCACACAGTCCGTCATTGAACTTTAGTATCAATGTAATTAACATATTACTTATTACATTACTTACTACATATTATTACATATTACTTATTACATATTACATATTACATATTACACTTTATTAGCCATTTGCAGTGTAACCTGCATTGGAAAAAAATGTGCAAGTAGCTCAGAGGGCAAAGTCAACGTCAACACATCAGAGGACACAACATAAAAACAGACAAACAAAGCCACATGAAGCCTCAATATTAAAAATGCTCAATATAA
>JAODLI010000218.1:0-12213 GCA_027575585.1 Percopsis omiscomaycus | reverse complement strand
GAACAAGGAAGCAGATGGGGGGAAAAACAAGAGACAAGGATAGACAAAACCAGGGAGACAGGCGGGGTCGTGACACATATTGTGTGAAAACGATATGAAACGTGTGAATGGTATGGCCACAAAAGACCGATGCTGTGCTAACTGTGTTTAGAGTTTTGAAAATGTGACAACTGATTGGACAAACGCTTGTTAGCGACTGAAAAAAAACTGTAAAATAATAAATAATAATAATAAACTTCCAGGTGCCTGTGAGGACCAATCAAGGTCAACGTCTCACTTGACGCGACAATATAGAGCCTCGGGTTAGGAACATATGCTTAGTTAACAAAGTGCTATTTGATGTCGCCAGCGCGGCTCAGGCACAGACGCCGATTTATCTGGCTTCACGTCATATAGCTGCCTCAAAGGTGTTCAGTCTTCACACCGCAGTCGGCTGTGTGTTATTACCATTTCTCAACTCTCAACTGCTTCAAAACAAGCACGAGTTCAGAAGGAATGCCTTAGAGAGAGTGAAAATGTGCATGTCCAAGTGCGTTTGCGCATGTGTGTGTGCCGCAAAGATAAATTGGCACATTTGTGAGTGTGAGTGAGAGAACTAACCTACAGTATGTTGTGAGTCAACGCACTCCTTGTGGGGAGAATTCACATATGTGGCTGGCTGTAATATAGATGTGGCTGAATGCCACATCTGATGTTATGTTATATACTTACCTATACCCATGTCTGTCTCCATATATGGACAGACCCTGTATAATACAATAAACCTGCCTGTCTCTAGGAACAGATAATGTATTCTACACTAAACCTTTCTGTCACTATCTGGACAGGCATTGGCTCAATATGGTATTATATTATAGGATTATATCATATAGCAGTAAAAGCAGTTGTAATGTATTAGTTTTATAGTGATAAACACGTGCCTAGCCTATAATGTCATACATCAGATTTTAAGAGTCAGATGTTATAACTTCATTGTGCAAGCATTTGAAATATAAAAAGTATAAGATCATAGAAGATCAATGCTGACATCTAGCGTAAAGAATATGTACTGCATGTTGTATTCTATTGTTTGCTATTAATACAAATTCTGTAGGCCTATAGCCTATAGAAAATACGACTGCCGCTAATCACTACATAATTCCCCTGTAGGCCTCAGTAGACTAACAAAATTCCTTCAGAAGAGGTAAGACTCTTATGAATGACCCGGCAGCAGGGCAAATGTATTAAGAGGGTAAAATTCAGGACCATGGCCAGCGCATGCAAAAACACGCAGAAGGCTGGATAGTCCAGACATTTTCTTAATACAAAACAAAAAACGTGTGATTTACAAAGGGTTGTGGTTGGTTGGTGACTTAAAAATAATAAAAAATTGTTTTATTATTTGACAACGCACGCCTATAAAAAAGAGGATATTGTAGGCCTACACTTTCAGTCAGTTTGGTCATCATTATGAAATCTAGTTATGGCATATCCTATTGCCTTCATAATTAATTTGAATGACTTTTAGGAGGTTTTGTTATGAAGATGATACATTCATATTTCTCTGTGATCCACTGGACTCCAGTCAGGGTTAATAAAAAAAAGGTTATTGTCGTGCTATGAATAGAAATCCGTCAGAAGCAATTCCTTTCTTCCGATCGCTGCTTCGTGTTTGCAGGGCAGGCGCACTCACTTCTCTCCACATTCCTCTCTATCAGGAGAAAACTTCCATTTGTACGTTAATCGATGAGGCGGCCAAATAACAATAGCATCTGCCATCAAACACACAACCTCTAAAGGATTTTAGAAGTAAAGTTAAATTTGGGTCTAAACTGACGGACAAGCGGACAAACCTCTATTCTCATCCGGGGCGCAGCGATGGCAGCTGGGATGTGATTACTGGACACATTCACGACAGTGGAGTTTGGTCTTTTACAGTCGAAAAACTTCGACGGTATTCAACTATACATTTTATGTGGTGTGGTTATACAACAAGGGCGCTTGTTTACTCTGCAGACGGACTATTTTCATTGGTTGCAGCCCCTCGTGTTTTATTGCCGATCCATTTGTATCGCAGCAACGTGGTTGTGTGCTTAAACTCACGTAGACCTATAGCGGAACGACTGCAGCGTGTCCGAGGCTACACTGCTGGTGTTTGACTACGGGGGGGAAAAGCTTCTGTGACTTATAAAAACTAAGCTGTTCGGACTATTTCTGACCGCTGGTCGATGGCAAATGATTTAAAGGATCAACCCCATAACCGAAAGTGATTTTGGATTGGAACGCCTATCCATCTCTGTCTGTATACTGATCTGTATACTATTGGTCGTGGACTATGTTGATGAAGGAGTATCGCATCTGCATGCCACTCACAGTGGAGGAGGTAGGGTTTCTTAATATTTTTATATCTCTGGAAATTTTGTAGCTGTTTTGTTTGTGTCTCCCTCCTCAGCAGTTTTGCCATCACGCCGGCACTATGCTATCTGTGGTTATGCAACGCTTGGTAGAAATGTGTGCTTTGATATGTTTAGTTGGAATGGTTGAACTGTTAAGTGGGCAGGTAAACCCTGGGATGCGCTTCACATTTTGCACCAAACGGCCGTGTTGAAATCTAGTTATGTCCACCGCGGGGTGGCGCTGTTGGTGACTTATTCTGTTGAGTATTTGCCAGTTTATAGGTGGATGTGCTATACAGTATATTTCTTTGCTTTGGCTCCGTTTTAACAGCATGGGGTTCAATGCGTGGGCCTAATCTCTAACGCTAAGGGCCAAAGAGGGAAAACGCATGACAGTCTAACTAGATAGCGTCTGACAGACCAGGAACTGTCTGTTGGTATATCTCAAAATGTGTGAAATCATTTGAGACGCAAACCTATGTGCTGCGGGGTTGTTCTGTGCATGAACTTGTGAGAGACAGTAAGAGAGAGGGAACAATGAGGAGAAATTGACAACGGAGTTTGAGTGCTTGTGCGTCTGCAAACGTCTGTAATTGTACTTGTGTGACTTCTCGTGTTGCAGAAGCAATGTTTTGCTTCTAATACAGTACGCTCATCGCTGAAAAGAGTTGCTGTTGTTGTTGTTGTTGTTGTTGTTGTTGCTATGCTTTCCTTTTGATATTGCTATGTTCAATTATATTTTTCAGTGTTCAGTGTGCTGAATATGTACGACACCATTAATTGTATGTTGGTTTCTTTGCACAAGTATCAAATTGTTCTTGTTTTAGGTGCTCAATTACCGTCATTCACACTTCAAACACACCCTCTTGACATCCAATGATAGTTATTTGTGATTCTTCTGCCTGCAATACTTAAATGTCTTCTGTGAGCTGCTTAATCACATGTCCTGTGCCTACACTGTTGCTTTGCATGTGATTGAAGATGCTTTTGTCCAAAGTAGCTAAAGGATCTGTTTTGTCTAATGTATTTTAATAATGGGACCCAACCTGACTGCCTGAGGTACCAAGCCCTTGGTAAATGAACATTTGAAATGTAATATATTCTCTCTGTGACATTATGTTCAGTGCTTTCTTTTGTCACAGACACAAGTATACACCCACGCACACGCACCCAACACAAACTCAACAGTGTTCTGAAATGGTCAACGCATGTCTCCTCCTCCTTTATGTTAAAATACATAAAAAACATGAGTGAGGCAACCTCTTGTACACACTGTCTCTGGGCGCAGGCCGAAAAAATCCTTTCTCATGTAAATGTCCGAATGCAAAACAGCAGCATAAACAGTTGTATTCTTTTTAAATGCAGAACAGTAGCAACAAATGTGATTTAGAAGTAGGCACTTTACCATTAGCCAGTAGCCACGATGATGACCAGTGTTCAGCCCAGTACAGTACAGTTTATTGTTTAGAAACATCTTTAAAAAACAGCAAAACAACACCTTATACCCTTCTGGAGAAGTGTTGTGGATTCTGACAGAAGAGGGCAACAATGTGTGGATATTTTTGTTTTATTTTCAGGAATTGCTACATGAAACTTGCCTCACATTACTGTAAAGGTGTATGGAAAGCCAAATGAAGCATAAATCCATCTCAAGTCTGCCTTGTGTTCAGTGTATCTCAACCACTTTGGCAAAATTGTAACAAAGTATATCAGGATTCTGCCAAATGCTTCAACCCTTGCTGTTATCTATTAATAATGCAGGATGTTATGAATGATATTGGCATCATTAGGCCTGATTATGTTCCTGTGTTGTCTTCCCATTGTCTTCTCGACGTTATAGTGACCCCAGAACCCCACATTTTGACAAGAGCAGCAAGATGTGTTCTTCTGAGAATTAATAGAAATGCTGGTTGATAACACAAACCATTCCTGGATACTGTATAAAGGATGTTATCTCCAGCATTAAGCTTTTGTCTGTACCTCACACCCTTTCCCTTGCGGCATCTGTCTTCCTAGATGTATCCACAGCCCCCAAAGTCGGTGTAGTGCCCAGCAGAATCAAACCACTTAAAGGCATCTTTGACTGATGTAACGGCTAATGCAGTAGCTCCGAGCGGTAGAGTGTTTGTGGTTGTGTGACTGTGTGTCTATGTGTAGAGTGCATGCTGTTCCCTGCATCCCTATCTGCATGCATGCCTGAGTCCCCTGGGCGCTGTCCAGCTGTTAAAGAACTTGTTTTAACCAGGTTTATGTGAAATTAGGCGTTATGTATTCTGTTTTTTGTAGCCTTGCAACATGCTGAATAGTAGTCTAAGGCGCTCTTTTGAGGTATAAACTTAAAAGAGCATTTATAACTTCATGAGCTATGCATTGCAGCTAACAGGTCCTTCATTGGGGTGTGCCACTCAACCAAGCTAGGGGTGCTTGTAGGAAATGAAGTTTAAATTTGATGTTTAAACTGAAGTTTAAACTATTAAACTAGTCTACCAGTCTAATAAGAAAGCGCTCAGGAAACAGTCAAAATTTAGCACAATTGAATCACAATTTTCCCTTGTTTAGTATTTCTGGTGCCAACTAGCGAGGGTAGCAACATTTACTAGTGACTTATTTCGCACATCCCTACTACAAGCAAGTATACGTATGGTGTGACCACCAATTGTCTTAGTTTGTTAGACATAATGTCATTGGTTAAAAGCTGTAGTTGAATTCTCCAGCCTGAACAGCATACGGTACATAAATAATATAATGAATATAAATGAAAGGGGCTGTCAAAATAATACAAAAGCTACCTTGCCAAAACAACACTTGCCTTTGTTAGATCGAGCATTCTGGGTAAACACAGCGCCAATGCTCGAATGGAATTGACTCCTCATTGCCTACAGAAGCCATGATATGGCTGTGTTGTTTTCACAGCAGTGATGTATTCTGTAGTTAACTCATAACTGAAAAACTATTTTAACAGATTTCTTTTTTACAATGTTTTTGTGCAACCGATTTAAGCCATTCATCCTAAAGAACAACCTGTTGTTTCACCACAAGACACCAGATTTGATTTAGACGCGTCTGGTCAGTGTCGGGCCCGTCAACGGCCCCGAGGTGGGTCCAGACCCAGACCCAAGATCTTGTTTACGTCCCCGGGGTGCAGGGCCTGGGCTCTGACTAATGGGAAGCTAATTCCCAGGTTCCTCAGGGCTCAGACAGACAGTGACCTGCCACACACACACACACACACACACAGAAACCATATGGGAAGAAACATGCTCAAACAAGCTGCCAGACGTACTGTAAAGGGATGCGGTGTGTGTGTGTGTGTGCGTGTGTGTCTGAGTTGTTGTGTGGAGGTGGATGGATGGTTTTGAAACGTTTTTACACCGAAACGAATCCATCTTCTGTAGTTACAATAATGCTCTTGAGAAAAGTTAGAAAGAGCTTCAATAATGTGCTATTGTTACCCTCTGAAAGACCATAATATATATATTTTTTTTAAGTATGATACAAACTAATGAATTTAACTCATTTTAAATTCATACAGACAAACACTAGGACTAGGCCTCATGGACTGCACTGAGCTTCCCGCCTCTCGGTCGCCAGCTACCACACATTTCCCTCTGCTATTAATGAATCATTCACTGGCTGAAGAGAGGCTTTTCTGCACCCAAGCAGCAGGTTAAATGTCCCTCTTACCTGCTTGAGCAGTGCAGCAGTAATGAGCTTTGAACCACCGGGAGAGCGAGCAAAGGAACGGAGCATGTCACTGTTACCCTGTTAAGTGACAGGAGAAATGTCTGTTCCCTGTCGGCTTTTAATCAAGGCAGCGGTGGGAAAATAGCCCCTGGGGATTGTTAGCATAGTGCCAAACCATTTGGTTCTACTTTTAATGACACTTTTATACAGTTGGGTCAGATCCGGTCTCAACTAAACTTAAATGTTGCAACTGCAACACACCATGGCTTGACGGAAGTGATAAGGAGCTGTTTATGAGCTCACAGATGACTGTGAATAGATGGATTTTTGGATTTGTGTTAAAGTGCATGTGGCTATAGGGGGAGGAGTAGTGAACAATGTCTGCAAGCCACTCAAGTGCACACTCAGGACATCTCTCCTGGGTTTCCAACCAAACCCAAAATGTAAGGGGAATTCTAGACACAAATCACACATGGTGTGCATGTATACAATCACCTCACCTTTTTTAAAGGGTAATTACACTCTAAATAATTGATTTGAATAAAAACATCTTAGTATGTCTTCTGTGCAATGAAACGTATGAATCCATGTCATTATTCCAACATTTCTGAAACCATATCATAGGGACGAAACCAAAAGAAAAGCGTAGTCTGGGGCATTTTCCGTGATGTCAAGCCTAGCCTGACATGAATGAAATGGAGTGGGGGGGGGGGCTGGTATGGGTAGAAATGAGAGCTGTTTCTCTCTGTGTGCTTCTGTAAATCCTACAATTCCAACATCACAGATGTGCACCTACGCTAACAACATGTTTATTCTTATAAAAAGCAATATCCTTTCCTGTTCTAAACTAACCTTTTAACATGCTCTTGTTGGTTTGGGAATGTTTCTCCAATTCTATTTAATTAAGGTTTACAGCTTCTATACAATCAACCCCTGTCAATATGTGGATTTTTCTCCAGGAAAGAAACCTGTAAACCTGTCATTTAGCCTGCCGCGGTCTGAATGAACACACTAAAGCGCATTGAGCAGCATATTGACTGAACTGTGTACATATAATATATGGCAGTTGGATGTTTTAATAGGATTTTGGGCGATAAGGGATTTCTATGACTTCCAAGGTAACAGCTACTCTATATGTGACGATGGCTGCACAGACGATGTTTATCAGTCGGAGCAAAACACTGTTGGGTTTTGGTCATTTACTGTATTAGGTTATGTTGACAATATGAAAAAAATATAAAATTACGCCAGCCTTTCCTTTTTTGATATAGGGGAAAAGCCAAATAGAAAAGAGAGATTTTGGTTTAAAGAGAGATTAGCATAGAGAAAGTACCTTAAACCCAAGGCAAATACATTTTTGAAAAGCATTTAAACAATGTACTACTCCTAATTGTTATTTAAGTCTTCATAAAGAAAGAGACTGTACAATTAATACAGGAGACCAACTCTTTCCTTACTTTGGTATAAACATGACTACTCATTTGACCTCCAGAAGATTCAGTATAGACTACCATTAACATACAATAGAAAAATGCAATTTTCACGGTTAGGGTCTGACAACCTGACAATGAAATCCTTTATTATGCTAAAGTAAAACATGTTTACAGGGACTGGTACAAGTGAAAGCTAATATCCAGTGGGCTTTGATGTGGCCTGTGGCTTTGTATAAATTCACACAAACACACAGAGAACCCTCTGACACCATCTTGGAAGAATGTCTTCTCCGATCAAATTTTTTTTCAGAATTAATGGGCAGGTCAGCGGAAAGGGGGATTGATGTGACACTATTCCAACAATAACCAGCACGCTGAACCTTTAATGAATACTGTCAAATACTGTTCAAAATGATCCTGTCATTCCTTTTGTAGAGGATGATCATACTATTTCATTATGTTATGCATTTATATTATGTATTGGCATTGAAAGGGTTTATTTATCTAGAGGAGGAGAAGAGGTGGTAGAGGAAGAGGAACTAAGACTTAAACGTGAAGCCTTTTTCCCAGCCTTTCATTCCAGAGTCTAAATGTGGATTTTCATTTAAAGTGTTATTGCTTCGATATCCATTTACAATGATTATTAGGATTATTATAAGTTCTGTATTAATAATGTCCATTTGGATGGAAATTAACGGTATCGTGGCATGAATTTGACAATTTATTGTATATAGATTTAAATATTTTTGTACATAGCTATCTACATATTGCAATATTTGTGAATTGTTTTTTGTCTATATGAATGATCAGTTTAATAGCTTTATCTGTGTATAGCAGATAGCTGACACTGATGATAATGGTGTTGATATTAGGTCACTGAACACCAGTGTAAATATGTCAGGTTTATATCTCGGTTTCACCTTGACAGTATGGTCGAAATGTTGATGTATTAACATATTACTTTCCTCATGAAACTGTTTATTTGAGATTTTTTCATGGAGCTTATTTTTTCTGTTTCTACCTGAACCTGAACCTCGTCAAATATACTGCTGGTGTGCGTCTTAAAACCAGTCTTAAGCGGAATTAGGTCTGAAAGAGGTTAACACATAATTTAAATAAGAACAAAAACGACGAACCTGTGAGCTTATCTGCAGATAAAAAATAGTTCTACCAATAAAGGTAAGATTGGCCCAGTGTTTTCGTTGGTAAGGCTCCACTGAGGCCCTAAATGCTTTTATCTTTATGAAAAATTCTCTGGTGGTCATAATGTTCCTGTAAGATTTATGGAGGCTGCGTGTTAATATCCCTTGAAATGTCTCTTCAATTTGAAACCGATCTCAATTTCAGTCGTGTACATGTGTTATGTAAGATTTTCTGTTCTTTTTAGTGTGTGTGTGTGTGTGTGTGTGTGCGTGTGCGCCCATACAGTAAGTGTATTTGGGCTAATACAAATGACACCAACTAGATTAACATGCTTGTATGTGTGTGTGTTTCTTTATGTGCACCACAGCCAAACGGGAAACTCTTCCTCACCTGGCCATCTGTTAATGCACCAGTTATCCTTTTCTCCCTCTCTACCCCTGTCACATCAGGCTAAACCTTATTTACTGTCAACATCCTGTCCAAACAAGAACAAACTACAGAAACAGAACAGCACTGGGACTGACACGTCACGAATGTGTCAGCGATAATGGGACAGGTAGGAGAGATGCACCAAGACCAAGCGAACAGCTGCAGCATCTGTTTCTGTGTGCCGTATTATAAGCTTTGGAGAGCAGAGTGAGTAGGCGGAAGGAAAAATAGTTCCTATCCCAAACAATAATAAATGTTAAATATACTGCATGTATACAGTGTATATATATTAAAATCACTACTTAAAGAAGTACATGGTATTGATTATTTATGTAAGAATCGATTCTCTAACCAGGATCGGAAGTATCAATACTTTGGTATCGATCTGCCTATCCCTACATTTCAGAGCGTTTGGTTCCACAGATAGGAGCGTCAACGTCAGACAATTAAAAAAAGAAAAGTATGAGGCAGTTCTCTTACACATGCCATTTAACCACAACCACACCAATGGTTCTCCATAGAGATCAGAGACGTGGTGTGTCAGAGGGCTGTCTCTGCACAGCAAAATCACTGCTCTGAGGGCTGCCTGTAGGCATAAAGTGCTGTGTGTGTGTGGGGGGGGGGGGGGGGCACAGACTTCACACAGACAGATGGATGAAAACCGACACCACACTGCACCATCTCTATGCAGTAGCCAATGCATTAGAGAGCGACCAACACGCACACACTGGGAACATACTGGAATAATTGGCCAAAGTGGTACAAGTGTCCCTGGTTGCTATAGGAACATCAGCGTCTCACAACTGATTGGAATCCTCTCTGTTGATGAAGTGTGTGTTTGTGTGCTCATGCATACTAGGGAGTGTAGGTTTTGAACCCAACTGACTTTTGACATCATATAATATAACTATTAGCCAAAGAAATATCTTGCATTACTGTATAGAAGCATTTTAAAATTGCTATTTCTATGATTAGTTTTAGCACAAAGCTACAATCTGAACCTTTTTCATATAAACGTTTTGCTGAGTGTGGTAGTAAAAGAGTGATTCAGCCTATTCACGATTCATGGACATTCCTGGACAAATTACATTTGTGGCACGTACTAACGCATCTGACCTCAAACCTGTGGTTGGTCCGCCAGAGGGGATAGACGGGACTAAATCGAGCCTAACTGTCTATACTGTGTTTGGTATTACAGGTGTCGCCAAAACGGAATCTAATTATTTATATATAATTATTAAAAAGCAAGTCTGGAGCCAAAGTTGTGGGGTAGCTTTTGTAGCCGTTCAGTGTTTATGGCGATAGTGTCAATAGTTCACGCCTAGGCCTCAGTTGAAGCCTGCTGAGGGTTTTGTTGAGGCCCACTTTGGCAGGTAAGTCAAGCAGGGGGAAAAAGAGGAGTATCGCAGGCACTTAACAAAGCCCACCCCGCCTCAATAACATATCTATTTTTGTCGGTCTCGGTAGTCAGGAGAATCTGTGGAATGAAATGGCGGCTCAGCAAGTATTGCATACGTTATATTGAGACTGACTGCCCCACAGGGCCAAATATTCAAAGTAGGTCAAAAGGTACATGTTTCCAGTGTATGTAATTATGTGCCAAGTGCCAACATAAAAACGGCAGGCTGACTGAACTATTTGTGTACTTTTTTGACTGTGGGCAGAGGTTTTAATTAAGCGTTAAAGATCGGCCATCAGTCCACTTTACATTCAACTTGACTTTGCACATGTTTAGCTTGTTCTCTTTGAGAGCCCCACAGTCTATTTTCAGGACCCGCTGATTGTCAGGTCAGAAAGGTCGATTATAAGGGTCTTTGTTTCATCCCCTCTGTGTTGTTAGAACAGACCCTGGGCACATTTGTGTTGTCTGGCCTGCCCACCGCTCAGCACGGCGTTTGTACAGTCAAAGTCTGACTCAACCGACGTAACGCATGCAGACGGCTCACCACCGCCATGGGCACAGGTGGCAATGCCAGCATGGATTGCCTGTTCCCTTCCCTCGGGCATCTGTTGCTTTTGTCTGTCCATTCACAGTACAGCCCCCACAAATCTAGAAACACGCTCTGTCTTGCTCAAGGAAATGTGTTGATGCATTGATTGAGTTTGGGATAATGACATTTTGTCAAATACAAAGGTATTTTGTTGCATTTATTTCACCCACGACTGCATGTAAAACACGTGTTGTCAAATGTAAAATTGTATTGTTGTTTTTTCTCTTACATATACACACACACCTCAGGCCTTCCTATTGGATAAGCAAAGTCATGTGCGTTCCTGAGCCAATCAGTGAGAGTGGACTGAGTTGGCCCCACACACACACACACACACACACACACACACACACACACACACACACACACACACACACACCAGAAAGGCAGAGCGAAGCCGGATGCAGACATGAATGCAATAATTTTTTCCCCATATAGCTACACAGCTACTTCTGTGTTGAATCAAAAATCTAATTGTAACCTCAAAAATATGTGTATTGTTACACTCCTAAGCACCGCTAATTATGCATGTGCATATTATATGTGCATGTGAGACCAATAAATCTGAGCTTTGCCATGTATTTCATAGGAATGTAAAGCCGCATGATAGTGGATTCATATAGGCGGTGAAGCAAGCACAGTAGAGGTCAGTGCCCTTTGAAACTACCGCAGGTTCCCCTCGCATCTAGAGGCTTTGAACTTTGTATTGGGGGGGCGGTGGGGGGGGCCTTTTAAAAGCTCTTTATGGGATATATATGTTCACAAATACACACATACAGAGTTATTCAGAGTAATGCGTGACAGCTATTCCAGAGGTCACGAGTACTAGGTCTCATGGACATACACTGTTGTCAGCCTGCGGAGTTCATGCGAGGATGGACACATATAGTGCGTGTGTGTGTGTGTGTGATGTAGCTGTATGACTTGGGGTTGCAGCTGTTTTCTTCCATGTGATCTGAGGCCAGGAGACTATTTGGATCAACTGACCTCCCCTGGACACGTGCACACACGCACACACCATGTGTATCTCTTTCTTAACAATTTCACAAACATATTTATTACAGATATTTGTGGGTCTAAATCTGTCTCACGTCCTGGATTGGGTCGCTGGAAATTATTTAGATGTGCAGCCAATATGTGCCTTGGGGGGGGGGGGCG
>JAODLI010000217.1:0-12214 GCA_027575585.1 Percopsis omiscomaycus | reverse complement strand
ATAGGGTCTGTTAGTGATTAAAGCTTGTCACTCTGCCGTCTGCCTTCGAAGAGTTTGTGCTCTCAGCAGCAGCCTGGATGTAGGATTGCCAAAATGTGCCTCTCCAAGAAGGAGACTCTTGGCGAATAGACTCTGCTATGTTATTCTCTCTCTCCCTCCCTCCCTCTCCCACGGCGAGAATCATCCTCTCACAAATGTATTCAGTCTGCCTGACTGCCACCCAAGTGTTGGAATGTCTGCCAGAGTTGAATACTAAGCACTGCCTGACCTCTTTGACAAATGTCCCAAAGCTACAGTGAATCTAAAGTAAGATCTGTTTAAAACACAAAACAACAGAGATGAGTCCTTCCTGCATCTAAACCCTGCCTTTGGTTCCACTGATTAGATGTATAATCTGTGTGTTGCCTAAGAGAAAAAACATGCAGCTTGATTGAATGGTTCTCCACCCTACATTTTCAGACTACATTTTTTTATGTCCTTTTTTCTCCTAAAATGGCACTTCTCTTATTTACGTTTAGATGTTGTATCCCACAGCATTTATTTACCCATTTGTACCCAATATTGTTCTAAATAACCCTTTTTTTTAGCTGTTCTGTTTGGCCCCAGGTAGCAAAAATGATCTTGTGTTTCTTTACATTGTATTTAAATGGTAACGGACATTGTGGGACTGATTTCTCTTTTAATTTGGATGGTTTCACTAGGCAAACATTCATGTGCTACTTGTGTGTAGTGCTGTGTGTCCTGGTGTAACCCAAGGTTTCTGGATGGCGAATGGGTGCTCCCGGTTCCTCGACTAACTCGTAAATCCACAGGTGATGCGAACATCCCACAGTTATAGGCCGGCGTCTTCTGCCTTAGCCGCGGGAGATGAATGTTGTGTGGGTGGGCGCCTCATTGATTTTGTGTCAGGGAGATTAGCGCATGTTAGGGTCGTGCACTCAGGGCTAGGATATATTACAATGAAACATAGACTTTTAGAAGAACAAGCAGGGTATTTTGAAACTTTTTGTAAGGACTGACAATGTGGAGGCCAATGATGTGTTTTAGCTTTTCATTCGTGGTTATGAAAATCTTGTAGTTTTTTTTGTAATACAATGTACAATATAAAAAACATATCTTACATATAAAACAAATATTTAAAAAGATCCCCCTGTGAACAGCAAACAGCTATTTCATTAGCATGCAGTGCTAGTTCGTATTAGCCTTGCAAGCCTTATTATACTGTGATGAACTTTGATGTATCTTTTTATTTTTATTGATCACACTGATGTAAATTGATCCAGACAAAAGGCAAACATATTTTTCTCCAACAAACGCCTTCAGTACTCTTCGTTTCCTTAATGCTTTTTAATGTATTTAGACCTCAAATTTGAATACACAACATGGATTTATTGATAAGACCAGTGGTGCTATTATGAGTCATAATTGTTCAAAATATTGGCAACTGGCACTTGCTTTCAAAGCTGTGCTTAGACTGGCCTGCCTTTCTTTCCAGGTCTTCTTAATCAGAGTGGCCAGGCATATTGTCAAGAGTGACCCTTGAAGATACGTCAAGATAAACTAAGTGAAATTTGTGTGGCTTGTAGGCTAATTTTGGACTACATCAAGTCCAAACAGCCACTTTGCCAGAGCTCAGAGATCAATGCCCGACCAGTACGTAACAGACGTTATCTCTAATAATCTCCTTTTCCTTTTAGCGGAGAGCCCTCTATATACACAGCCCTAGACAGCCTGCAGATAGTTTTATTACCCATTTGCGCTCATCTCATCTGACCCATCTGATCTTTTCCCGAGCCTGACACATAGCGGGAACACACGTCTACAAAACAGAATCAGAATACTACATCGGAAATGTCAGGAAAGCGGCTGCGTCGGGAGAATCTCATCACACGCCAGTCAAGCTACAGTAGGCTAGATGCATGAGGCAGAACGGAGACGTTCTGTTAAAAAGACGACAGCCCTGTCATCCCCTACGTCTGTATCTTTGTTAACGCGCGCATTTGTGCGTTTCATTAGGCCTGGGGTCGAGCACTCCCTTGAAAGATTTCAGCTGGGGGCTCAGACAGTCGTGTGACACCCCTCAGAAAACAGCATGCTCCATTAACAGCCCCCCCCCCCCCACCCTCAATCATGTAATGCAATTACACCCCCTTCTCTTCTCCACGGATGCTGCATGTCAGCGTGGAGCCGGTATTCCATGTAAATGTAATCTACACCTCTCGGCGCTGGAGTGCAGGGGTGGAATCGCGGATGGTAGCCGAGCCGTGACGGGGCTTGACAACCTCGGCAGAGCCTACGTACGGGGGGGTGGGGAGGGGGGGACACCACTTCAATGCGCGGCATCCCGGGGGAGGCCGCGGGGGTGACAGTGTTTCCTGTGTAGGCATGAGTCGAAAGAGGTGTGGGCAACACTTGGGGTACGTATAACCGGCCTATAACATGGCAGAAGGGACAGGCACGAACTGCCAATAGGCTAAACAGCACTGAAACAAGAGTTTGACTCTTCTCAGGTTGGGTGCAGGCAAAACCACACGAGAGATTAAGGTGTTTAAAAGAGGCAGAGTGCAAGAGAAAAGGCAGATTAAGGGAGATTAAAGGGATTTCACTAAAGAATGGCTGTGAACCTGGCGGAGGTGGATAAAACATGACAGTAACAAATCGCGTTTTAACGCCCTAGACTTTATTATCACAGTGGAAAGTCCATGTGTTTGTTTGCTGAGCGCATGTCAGTCGAAGCACTGGAGCCGACGCGATGGAGGGAGCTGACGCGAAGAAGCGGGCGCGTTTGTGTGTTTACGTGCGTGCGGGAGTGTGCTGTTTTATCTGTGTCAGGAGCTTGCATGTCGGTAATGTCAGGGGAGCTCGTCTGCCGAGCGGGCTGGAAGCGCGTGTGTGAAAAAAAATAAAAAGCCTTTGTTCCCCCGACTGTTCACAACAGGCTAAGGTCCGCAAGGCATCATTAGTGTGAGACTCAGCCTGTTCTCTGCTGAGAAGAGGGGTCAGGGGTTGTTTATGGTGGGAGTTGGAGAGGAGGGAGGGGGTAGAATCACACACTTTACAGGGAGGTCAGAGGTCACCGTCCCTCGGACATAAGACAGAGCAAACACAGCCGCCGTCTCGTTTTGTACGCCAGAGAAAAAAAAAGGGGGGGGGGGGGTTGCTTTAGATCTAACACCGATCCACATGCGGCAAGAGAAGCACCCCTACGGTGGTTGTAAAATTCAGCGCAAGCTAATGCGAAGTGATACACACAGAGCTTGTTGACACGATACCGCCACGACGAGAGCCTTAGAGACGGTTTATTTTAGTTTTTTCATCCCGCGCCTGCTCATTTGAGAGCTCATAAAAGAGCCGCTAGTCGGTTCAGTGAAACCAGAGAGGAACGAGAGCGAGCCGACTGGTGAGATAGAGGAGAGCAGGGAGTAGATATCCAGAATGCAACAGTGTTGGATGGTTGTTTCCAACTCCCCTAGCACTTACAGGCTCCCTCCAGCAAAGTCTCTCGCTGAAATATTAATCGCGTTTGACAGATGTTTCGGCTATCAAAACAAACACAAAGACTCAGAAAGCAGCGAAAACACATTCCAACGTGGACCACTGGCCGGCTTTGATAAGGTGTAGCCTAATTGTTGAGGACGAAAGCGATAGTAAAACATACTAGTTATCTTTTGGGCACCTCCTGGTTCGTTGTGCACGCTTGAGCGCACAGAGGATTTTCGGTAATTCCAATGAGCAGTTACTATGCGCGTACGTGTTGGAAGGCAGCAGGTCAGGGGGTGGGGGAGGGGCGTCCAAATCTATGCCCAAGCCTCATGGTGTTGTGGCGTAATATGCACCCCTGCCGTGAAATGCAACCCCCTCTCTGTTAAGTTAGCAGGGGGTGCATATCACGGCAAGTTGAACACAACAACCAGCCTTGCCGTGAAAAGCAACCCAACCCCCCCCGTAATTTTTCCTGTTGATCCCAGCATCATCACATGTTTTTCACAGTATACATGTGAGTGAGAGTGAGTGTCATGCATATGACATGGTATTGGTTTGCTTTCGTTATTACCCGCTATGAATTAAATGTTTTAAGGATTTCGTGTTGAGAATGACATCGGTTATTTACACTCTTCTAAAGAATGTAGATAACCGATGTTCTTTTCTTCTTTTCCATTCGCAGGGAATTGAAATGTGAAATAGTAGCGGCCTTCTAACCATCTCCTCTTCATTAGCCTCCTCTTCTTTCTTTAAGGCTGGTGCATCGCTGACTCAACAAAACAAGATGCAATCATGGTATGTCACCAAAAAACAAAAACAAAACAACAACCCCGGTGTACGAGATAACCGAGAAGAGAAGGCTTGGCTCTCCCTCCCAGTCCCCCCACGCACACGGCGCACACACACACGCACAGCCCCAACATCGCAGGGGTAATTTGCAGCATTAAGCGGGCCTGATAGCACACGTCCACTGAGAGTTAGGGAGTGATTTAACGGACATTGCTCACACCAATTAGAGTGAATCAGGCAGGCAGCGCTACCGAGGACAAGTGGATGCCGGCGCTGTCACTACACACACACACACACACATTCTCACACACTCCCTTGCGCTGCGGAACGGGGGATGTTTTTCTGTTTCTTTTGTGATTAAGAGCATGAAAATACTCCCATTTAGATAATCCTTTTCTGTCAGCGCCGCCCGCCTAGGAGACAGCGATACGAGCTGTACGTCGCGCGAATTTGCTCCCTCATTTCCATACGCCAGTCATTTCAGACAGAGTGACTACAAAAGCCTGAGGAATGAGCTGGAGAGGCAGGCCACCTGGTTCTCTTCACACACGCTGGAGCCGGTCGCCTGCCTCTCCACTGGCCAAACCTGGAGCAACACGATAGGCCTACAGTAGCCTACCCCAGCCACTGCGCGGGACAACGCAGCCATGTGAGAATGAGAGAGAAATAGAGACAGAGAGACAGAGCACAAAAGGAATTCTATTTGCACGCCCATTGGAGGAGTCAAGCCCTGGAGAGCACCTGATTCATTTGTTCTGGAGGGCTATTAATCTTTTCAAGCACCAGGATCGCTTTTCCTCTCAGGAAAGGGAGAAGAGATTGAGTTTTCTATTATAATCAACCAGAGGCTGCGGTGCACAAGGCTGTCATGGCGCTGCCCTTGCCACTATTGTCCCATTGACAAACAAAAACAAGGGAGGAAATACATTATTCCGCCTTAGATCGCCCAAAATTTGTAATTTAGGCCTACAAGGTCATTGTGAACTTTTAATTAATAACCTCCTCATGTATCATTAGCTCTTAATAAACCCTGGCCTACCCTAAAACACACTAGAACATGCACAGTTAATCTAAATTACTTTAAACGGCTCTTTATGCGGCAGTGCAAATGGTAAAATGGTAAAATACCCTGTATGAGCACACAACAGATGCCGACAGCACTTTCCCGCGTGCACCTTTAAGCACTGGTGGTTGAATTTAAAAAAAGTAAACGTGGCTTTCTGAGAGCCATTAGTCCTGAATATATTCACAGTCCTCTGGGGGTCAAAGGGCACACTCTCTCTAGAGTGAGGGGCTCGATGTATCAAATACAGGTGCAGATAGAGCGTGCACGTCACATTAATTAACACCTTGTATAATTGATCAGCTACATTCATTAAACCAGAAAAAAATTCTTATTGCCAAGAGAAGCTATTAATTGCAGAAGAACCCACTGAAGCTCTGAGCTCAGCTACGACTCCCCCCCCGATGAGCTCTGAGACAGCGGCTGCGCTAATGGGACAGTATGGAGGCCACTTTAAGATGAAAAACAGCGACGGAGCCTGGTGTCACTTAATCAATGTGAAACCCCAGTGGGGAGAAGAAACCGCAGCCTGTAGAGCCATATGGTCCCCAAACTCACGTCCCCGGAATGGAGGAGGTTTTTAAATGGGCCGTCTCTCATGGCGCAACTCATCTCAGTCACAGGGACAATCATGTTGGCTCTTGGGAGTGTGTGTGTGTGGTTAGAGGGGGGGGGGGGGTGCTTGTTTTGAAGGTGGTGGTGGGCTGCATAACAACGTCATCCATCTCGGTAACACAATACTACAGAGACCACCTCCCTAAGAAGCAATCATCACCACAGGGTCCCAGGCCCCTCGTTCATTCACATGGGACAGAAATTCCCCTTGACATGCCAGGGGCAACGCTGTGGCCACACAAAATCCATCACTCCCGCACTGAGTCCTCCCGAGTTAGAAGCATTGGCAAACCATGACAAGCTCTCCAAATGTGGGTCAATTCTCTACTTCATTGCCCTCAATTAGTCATAATCACCCCAAGGTGTGCGCGCACACACACACACAGCACAGGACCGAAAGTCTTATTTCTTAACAAAGATAATTGTCCAAGCCAGAATTTGATCTTTACGAATGGAGAAAGGCTGCTGCGTGTCTCCAGGAGCACGTCAGAGCGAGCTAGTCGCAGATATGGCCGCGGTATAGGTCTACTTCTGTCTAAAACAATTCTAGGCTGTTCTTTGGGCGCACCAGCGGCTGTACAGTGGTTGTGCAGGGCCGTATTTGACCATACACCTTTGCAATAATTGGTCAACAATGTCACGAGGGTTTTTACTTGCTTCCCAAATGCAGTTTATTTTTGGTCGCGTGTTCCCCCATGTAGCTATTCTGAATCTAATGACATGAATCCGAACTTAGAATAGAAAAATAAGACTGAAGACAATAAGTTAATAAAGTTTTTATGTGCTGCCACTTCATCTTCTTCCTCCTCTAACATTTGCTGTAGTTTGTTTTGGATTTGAGCACAGTCGTTTTCTCTTAAAATTAAAAGGAGCGTCGCAGAGAGTATATGTCTACTGGGATTTGCTTGTAGTGCGCATACGGTGTAGTCTACAGTATGACCCTGTCAGAAGCTGTTCGTCTGAAGTAGGCTATATACCGTGGGCTTTAGTCGCTGTTTGCTCTCCACTGGCCCTATGCTCCTATCTCCCTGGCCCCGGCCGGCTCCAGCCCCAGGGCGCTCTTATCTCCCAAACAACCGGCTGCAGTTCCGCTCACAGTCCTCATCTATCTGCCTGACACGGGCTTCCTTGTTTGTTTGCGCTTGCATGCTCGACGCGCCCGATGATATTGAGCTGTGTCGAGCGGCGCCCCCTCCATTCATGCTAGATAAATCAATCATCCCTGTGCGCTGCACGCCTCGGCTTAGATCCCGATTTATTTTATCTGCTCCCCCTAATAAGAGCTGCGCCAGGGTTTTGCCTACAAGGTATAAGAAACGTGAATAACAATGCCACGGGTGGGTGTAACGTCTGAATGTGGGCGCTAGTGTACTAGCAGGGAGAATTCAGTATATTCTCAAGGCATGTCAAAACCAAAGTGCCAAACTAGTGCATAGCGTCCACGCCGTGGGCTGGGATCCAGGGCACAGGTTGGTTGCATGCACCAACCTCATCCCCTCATATCTCTGTGAACTACAGAATAAGAAGCTGAGATTTATGTAATCGGTACATATGCTGGACATTTGTGGTATGTGGTTCTGGTTGTTGAAATGCTGGGCAGAGGGGTTCAAGAAGCTAAACGGAAGAGCTAAACAACAATCCTGAAGCCATACTAAATGTATTGGGTTGCAATTACAGATCACAGTCATTTTCCCCCTCAGGTACAAAATGTTTATTTGGTTAGGTTTAAAAAGCATATAATAAAAGTAGTTATATAGATAGATAGATAGATATAATATAGATATAACATGGAGCTGAACTAAACTCTAATATACAGTCATTCCACAAACATTTGCAGAAACACACATCTCTACTGCACACGGAGCCACAACCACTGTACAATACAGTTCTGAGGAACAAAATAAATCAAAGTTTCCGCTAGCGAGCCGATAAAGGCATCCTTGTCAAGATCGTCCTGGGGCTGGACAATGAGCTCACGGTGTCCATGGCGACGCGGCTCTAGGAATGCTCCGGAGCTGCTGCAGAGTGCGGCTCTGCCTCCGCACGCTGCTGGGAGATCTGCAGCTCGGCTGCCACCTGCTCTCCCAGCTCCTCGATCAGCCGCCTGCAGCCGTCTGGGGCCGAGAGAGCCGGGGCGTTAGGCTTCCTCTCGGTCACTGCGAGCGTGACTGGAGGGGGGGTGGGGGAGGGAGCCGGGGAGGAGGGGGGCCAGAGCTGCAGAGGGCTGGCCTTGGCCGACTCTCCTCCTCCACCTCCTCCCCCCCTCCCCACAGCTCCTCCCCCAGAGGAGGGAGCGCAGCCTTGCTCTTCGCTCTCCAACTCCTCACCACCTTCAGACGAGCCGCCACTGCTGCTGCTGGAGCTGCTGCTGCTGGAGCTGCTGCTGGAGCTGCTGCTGGAGCTGCTGCTGGAGCTGCTGCTGTCACTGTGCGTCTCCACAACGCTACCGGGAGCCCTGTGCCTGCTCTCCTCCGCCTCCTGGTCCTCCTCCTCCTCCTCCTCCTCCTCCTCCACCACTATGGCCGCTGCCTCCTCCAGCACGTCAAGCTCAAGCTGCAGGTCCTTCTTCCGCAGGGAGACTTTCTGTAAGGGACCTGCCAGAGCCGTCACCTTCCTAGACCTGGTGGAGGGGAAGAGGGCAAGAGGGGAAGAGAGAGACACAGCTGGTCAAGTCAAGTGGATGAATACTCACTTCCTCATTTCAAACTGTCGTGTGGCTAAAGCTGAGAGGAACAGACATGTCTGACTTCCAACTTCACCTGACGTACGCCAGAGAGAGCCTGCAAACCAACCAACCGATGGAGCCGTACCCGCTGGGGATAAACGTCTACGAATCTAAAAACCCATTAGCGCACCCAATCCCACTCTCCGAGTGCCAAGTACGCCGCGATTCGAGCGAGCGCAGGCGGCTTGATGAAATATGGAAATGCGCGCGTTTAATAATGTAGGGCGATACCGTATGTGCCATAGCCGACACACGCTCTCTTGCTCGCCAGCGCTGCTCTCTCTCGCGGCGGAAGTGTTAGGAGACACACGCATCCAAACACCGAGCACGTCCACATAGTGAGATGCCGAGCCGATGGTTAGGATCGCCGCCAGTACACGCGCAGTTTGCACTGGGGAAGAAGAGCTGTGTGGAATTGGAAACACTTGCCTTGGCTCTTTAAAATAATAATCGTTTTTTTTAAGGAGCTTTGTCACGCTCTCACTTCAGGATGTCAAGAGGCCAACAAATCTATTGGAGTCTGTTTTTAATGAGACATTTAGCGGATAACAGCAGATACCAGGGCTTCAGAGATAGAGATCCGCACAGTCTGACATGGACTGTAAACGGCTAGGAGCCTTGAAAGTTACAGTGCCTCCAAAATGTCTCAGCTTCACTCGGCAGGCAGACTACAGGGAGGAGTTAAAGCACGTTGTGAGAGGAAAAGCAGATATATATTGCAGTGGTGTGTGCTCCACTCTGGTCTCGACTGAGAACGCGTGGGAGATAAAACCGCCGGGTTAAAGACTAGGATTGAAAGAAGGCCCACATAAAGTGGTATATTAAACTGTGTTCTCTGTAATTTCACTTTTACAGATGCATGCCTATAGCGGGACAATGAACTAGTGTGAGGGGGAAAAAGTCACTTCATCACTGATGAATGACCTCCTACAAGACCCAATTAATGTAAAGCCACTGTGCTGTTGGGATGCCCCTGCCTGCTCATTATTCATGCTTGGAAGGCGTGGGATGCAGAGAGGGGAGGAATAAAAAGTAAAAAAAAAAAAAAACTCAAGTGGATGCCATTTGTCCCTTGGCGATCGTGCCGCCCCCCCATTGCCATGGTGATTAGGGCAGCGCCTCGGGCACCTACGTTTGAATAAGGGGGAATAGAGTGTGCGAGCCAGGTGTGTGTGTGTGTGTGTGTGTGTGTGTGTGTGTGTGTGTGTGTGGGGGGGGGTGTCAGTCTTCTGCTGCCATTCACGTCATTACACCCACCGTCCTTGCTGGCCCAATTAACCCACCGCGGAGCACGGAGATGGGCCCTCATTACTGCTCAGCCCTAATGACCCTCCCCCAGGCCACTCTGGGGAGGGAGACGTTTACAGAGCAAGCAGGGAAGGGGGTCTTGTGTATTCCCTTGGGACCTCGGGAGGAACTGTGTAAACAGATCTTATCGTTGCCTTGTGGCAAAACTACAAGGAAATAAGAGGGAGAACAAGGGAGAGGGAGATAGATGGTCCCATGGGGGGAGGGGGGAGAGGGGGGGGGAGGAACGGAGCCTCGGGCTCGGTCTGCTCCCCAATAAAACGGCCCTGAGAACTTTCTGCAGCGAGGCCTGGGCCTGCAGCACTGCCACTTCAAACATGGCCCCCGTATTCTCTTTCCCCCCGTGGGAAGTCATTATTGAGTTAGCGTTGAAGAGGCGCACTTGTTTTCTCTCTCCCCCCCTCCCTCGCTGTGCGGTGGGAGAGGCAGGGCCTGCGGTGAACACAAAAGGCTCCACATAAGAGGGGGGGGGGGGGGGATGTTGTACACAATCTGGTCATTACTGCACCACTGTTGTGGCTCGCCTTTTATTAAACTGAGGAGGGGTGGCTTTCAAGGTTGGAGAAACTTTCTGGCGAGACAAAGTTGCCTCCATCTGCCTAAGTCCTCAGATGGCAATAGAGACAGTATGTGTGTGTGTGTGTGTGCGTGTGCGTGCGTATGCGATCTCTTTGTGCGTTCGGTCTTGAGCGTGTCCGTGACTGTGTGGGAGTTTAGCTAAATTACGGAGCGGCATTTCTTTCATCGGCCTCTTGTTCAACGGCAGAGAAAAGTCATTCAGCACGTCTTTGCTCTTCAAAACATCTCAGATAAAGCTCGTCTTTAGATGCATAAGTCTGTGTAATACGAGCACCCCATTTCCTGAGTGAAGCCGGCGAATGCATCATTCACTAGCTGGAGTGGATAAAAGCAGTCTGTCTGAGACGCGATCCGTCAGTGTGACTGAATGCCGCCGATGGGCGGAGGAGGTGGAAACCGCAGATGCGTCCATGGAGCAATCCGTGACTTGGGAGTTGGAAAAGCTGTAGTTATTTAACGGCAGAAAAACACTTTTGCCCTGAATGCTTGGTTTACGTTTTATTTGCTTTTAGTGTCGACTGTTGACTGTGCTCGCTTATAGCTTTGGTGGGTTCCCGAGAGCACGGGACGATTTGGCTACTGGTTCACCTTGACATTTATGGACATGGCCTGACTGGACTAAGTGCTTTAGCTAGGGATAGACTGTATTGTTCTACATGGGTTGCAATATATTTCATATTAACAAGTCTCACCCCTGAGATAGATTTCCAAATCTATCTTTAAAGCCCAAAAACTGCAGTCATCGTATATTCATTTCCAAAGCCTCCCTGATATCCATGAAGTCCATGATATGTTTAATTATTATTTACAACTTGCCTCGACTCCACTGTGAAAAGCTCAGTCTGCCGCTTTGAGGGTTTCCCATGAATAGCGCGATTTTAAAAAGTAAGATTTAATATTCGATGGTTCAAGCGACGGCAGAAATATAATGTAAAACCTGTGAAAGCACATAGGCTTTCATTAATTCCTTGGTTTCTTTTCACCTGTGTCTAGTTCAAAATCTCCCTACAAAATGTTTTACAAACAAAATAAGAAACCCTCATCATATTCCTGTACTTGTATACTTGTAGCTTCAGGAAACACAGCTATACTATACTAAGGTTCATACAGAGCCAGCCATCGAGCCCATTAACACGCGTGATTACTGGTCTACAAGGACAGTGAGGAACCCGTTTGTGTACACAGACAACAAAAAGCTGCGAAGGCCTCATGTGGAGAGGAAATCTGTACTACTAGTTAGCGGGGAGACACGTTGCCCTTGTTCTGCCCCGCGGGGGGCCTCTAGGATCTCTTCTGGAGGCTCCTCATCTCATTGGGAACACATACAATTGACAGATGTGCGATGCTGTCTGTGGATCCAACAAAGTCCTTCATCAGACAGTGCCCTTGTCGGCCGCGCCGTCCAGAGGGGTGCATGGAACCAAAAGAACTGTAGTTTCAATTCTGTGGGAAAACCAGCCGTGTACACCTTAAGATGTGAACCCCCCCCACCCTTACAGATCCTAGAGGCCCCCCGCGGGGCAGAACAAGGGCAACGTGTTCATTAAAAAATATATATATATATATTTATTTTGCTTCACAAAATCAACAAATGATAAAAAGGCCTTGTATACACTTTCCTTGGTAGACAAATGGATGCTTTTGGAACACGG
>JAODLI010000216.1:0-33245 GCA_027575585.1 Percopsis omiscomaycus | reverse complement strand
TTTTTTAAGTGGGATTTTTCCATTGACATATATAAAAAGATTTTTTTGAAGTGTGAATTGGGGGTGCGCCAACCCGGATGGGACATAGAAGGGGATACGCAGGAAAAAAAGTTTGGGAACCGCTGATCTAAGCTATAAATTGGCCTAAAAGCAAAGTATTGTGCTTTACATTCTCCTTCATGCTTAGATGTTCTAAAATACAGTATTTTATAGTATCATAATTACATTTTTAAGTAAAATTTGTGTTAAACTAAAGCTACAAGCCAATCAAATGACTGATATGGTCCATTTGATTTTCATATCTGTAGTGGAAACTACCTGTCGCACCAAATGAAAATGTATATACAAACATTAGTAAAATTAAAATTAACTGAAAGACGGGAAAAAAACTCTTTTGAAGTTCAAGGGTGTGTGTGAACACTCTCTCTTTCTTTCCACTCCAGACCCGTATTCCAATCTACACTACACACTGCCCTGCTGGGACATCAGTACAGAACATGGTCCACTGGGCACAGGTAACAAGTGACTTCTCTCCGTGTTTCCTCCCTAATGTTGAAGGTTGAAGGTTGCTGATTCAAAATGTTGTGTTCTCAGGCGGTCAAAGGGGGTAAGCTGATGGCCTACGACTACGGCGCCAAAGCAAACATGGCCCATTATAACCAGGTGGGGCTTGACATTTTAAGTAGGGATTTCGTTTTTGACGTTCCACTACACGGAATGTAGTGGAACGTAGTAGTGTGGTGGAATGTGGGTAAAAATGTCTCATTCTGGCCCTGAGAAGCAAGTTGACTCTCTCACTGGTGTACAAGGTTTGAAACATAATTTAAATTGTAAATATTCATTATGTATATCAATAACATTTTTGTCTAAAACATTGCTTAGGGTACCTTTTAAACGTAAATATACTTATGGGTTGTGTGGTGGGTTCCATAATTTCATATTTCTATGGTGGGTTTCATAATTTCATCTCTCCATGCCTCGTTCTCTGCAACCCCTACTCTTTCCTCACCATCCCTCTGTTCTCATACCCTGCGTCCTTCCCTCTCTCCTTCGCGTTTTGCAATGCCAGTCAACCCCGCCGGAGTACCACGTCAAGGACATAAAGGTTCCTACAGCTCTGTTTACTGGGGGGCAAGATTATCTGTCGGATCCAAAGGATGTAGCCGTCCTGCTTACTCAGGTTTGTCCTACAGACCCTTCTGACCTGCTTTGATATATTGTATGACCTTGTGTGCCTTCTATAGATTAGGCCTAGGTCCTTAGTGTTACCCTTAAGGCACATACAAATGGATTATCCCTGGTTATCTGTATCATATAAACTGTATCTATATAAAACTACTATTAAACATATCTACATAAAATTAGAGCTGCACATTAAACCGATTGAGGAGTCCTTCAAAGCTGTTGTTAGCAGCTGGCAGCAGAAATTACTTGCTTTGCAGAATTAACCACCCTCCCCCATTCAAATATATGATTCAAGCATTGCAGATACAAGAAAGCGACTTATTCTTATCTCTGTGTCTAATTCTGTCTATCCAGGTGTCCAACCTGGTTTTCTATAAGCCGATTGCGCACTGGGAACATCTGGATTTCATCTGGGGACTTGATGCACCTAAGGAAATGTACCCAGATATTTTGAACCTACTTGAGCTTCACAGATAGGCACAACACCTCTCGCTGCGTACTTATGTGTCTGTTTTTTGGAATGAGAGACTTTACACATTTTTCATCACCAGCTGTGAGAAAAATATTTCTTTTGTGTTGCCCTAGAAATGTCCTTGCCAACATAAGGACAGTGTGGCAGAGACCACGCTCAAACACAGACGGGTTTGGTTCAGCAGACCATGTCTGAAGAGTTTATTCTCACATAAATATACAGCGCATATAAGATAAGTCAGGGTTTCTCAGCTGGTTCTAGTGTGTCCCCGCCTCCACAGATAGTGGGTGGTTTGAGTTGTGCTTTTTATTATTTTACCACTAGTATTTTTTTTAAAACTTAACATACATTAAAAAACACAACACTAACAGTCCACTCTCTCCTACTCTCGAAAACAAAATTAAGTGACACCTCCTGTACCTACTGTTTGAATTCAACCAATCCATCTGCAGTTGTTGAATGTTAAATAGCTAAACATGGCCCAGGTATGACAAGAGTGGAAATAATTAATAAATAACTGACTGGCTGCAGGTGGTGTGGTGTTAGTAAAATGGGACTCCATGGGTGTTTCTAAAAGTCAAGGAAGGATCCTTAACGGCTGGTATTTCAATGATGCTACTACTAAGTACTGATCCGATGTCTAGAATCCTTTGAAATCTACTAAGGACTGAGTCCTTCGATCAGAGAATTTTTAAGGATGCATGGGTGTATCCTCAGCGTTCTTAAAGTACCCACAATCATATGCACACGTATAAGAGGAATTGAAGGCAGCACCTTTCCAATGACGCACACCTTCACACTCACTAGACCAGGCATGTCAAACTCGAGGCCCGTGGGCCACTTCCGTCCTGCTGTACAATTATATCCGGCCCACGAGATAATATCATATATCTCTCATAACTGGCCCGCCGGTATATAAGACGCACATTGCGAATACTACAAGTCCCAGAATGCAGAATGCAACAGCTATCGTGTTCTGATCGTGTCTGAGCTTGCCACCGATTTACAAGCACAGGGAAAATACTTCATTGCATATTCCTTTGCTGTGGATGAGAGCGCTGACGTGACTCATTCTAATGGAATGTCAGTAGTTTTACAGGTATTTGTTCATAAACCAAACTTTGTCTAACCTGTCTGTCTACCAAGGAAGCATCCTTGACTTTGATAAACGCCCCATGTCTCAGAGAGTTTCAGGTGCAAATAAGAACAGTTAAAAATGTGAAAATGTTTTCTGAAAACTTTAAAGCTGTGTATCATGATTTTTACAGGATTGTGTTATGTCTCATGTGCCTTTTTAAAATTATAATAATAATAATATGGCCCAAAAATGTATTGGTTTTATTGACTGTGTGAAACATACTGTACACTTTCTTTGCCCGGACCCACCTCCAAGCTGGTTGCGGTGACGTCAGCTCAGCCGGCTCTTCCGGCTCTTCCGGCTCCCAAACGACTCTTTATTTAGTAGGCCTACCACTTCTGGCTTTTTAAAATTCAGCCAAGTTTTGGCAATGTTGTGACTTATGATTGGCATGTGTGCACGTATTTGGTATAAAAACATTATTGGTCTTGCCGTTCGTTTGACATAACTTAAGAGTTTGTCTATATTGGCGAACTTTGATAGCCATGAAAAATATAGATGCCCATAATCATAATACATTTTTGGAGCAACACTTTTCACCTCTTCACGTTGAATTTAAGGAGGAATATTAATTCAATAACTTGAAATTTAGTTTTTTGTGTCGGATATAGATGCATGTAGCATGTATGGAAGCTTGGCAGTGATTCCAACACATTCCGACTGCAAATCAAACATTTGAGGTAGCCTACCATCTCAAACCAATTTCAAATGAATGAATCACACAGAGCACAGAATAGCCAAAGCAAGACAAATTACTGCTGCACAGGGCCTGCCAAACACCAACAAAATGTGGCCCCCATGTCCAATATCTTGGAATTGACCAAGGGTATTGAAAGTAGTAAATACCACTTAAAACGAATTTGTAATCAGTACAGAAATCCCCATCCCAGACAAATTGTCTGCTGCTTAAGGCTCACCAGACCCCCCAAAGGGCCTCCTAATTTGGGATGGATCAAACATTGGAGGTATCACATGAAACCAATTACAAATGAATAGATACATTCCACAGAGCACAGAATGGCCCCATGGAAGACAAATTATCAACTGCAAGAAACCCCCAAATGTGGCCCCTATTTCCATTATCTTAGAATTGACCTAGAGTAAATATTAAAAGTAACTGCATGTATTGGTTATTTTGTAAATCTATCTAATTGAAGATCTCCAGTTATTCAATTTTCTGCAACATCTAAGACTAATTATAAATAAGCTAGAAAGCGATGACCTTAATTCCAACGCCCCAGAAATATTTACTTTGTGTACTGTTCATGTAGTCCATTACTACTACTACTACTACTACTAGATATAATTAATTTAGTAGGCTACCTTGAAGTCAATTTTAAAGAATTAGATCATTTTCTGTATTTAGTAAGGAGTTATTTTTTATAACATCTAAAAGTCATAGGTTTAGGGGGGGTGGGGGCGGGGTGCTCTGGGGGCTCAAGCCGCTGCCCTTTTCCCCAGAAATCTAAAGTTGGCTGGTGGAGGTGAAGTGTCCCAACATCAACACCATCATGGAGGCATCCCACATCAGGTTCACTGGAGGGAAACCCCAGCTAAAACACCACATAAATATTACACCCAGGTGCAGGGTCAGCTCTCCGTCACTGGCCTTTCTTGGTGTGATTTTGTCACTGACACAAAGGGAGACATTACGGTGGAGAGGATCTGGCATGACGATATCTTCATTGAACCTATGAAAGACAACATTAATAATTTGAAATTGACATAAATTGGACATATTTGTCCACTTAGGAAGCTTAAGCCAATCAATGTCACCTGTTTTGGTGCAAATGAAGGTGCACTGGAGAGGCAACAGCAAGACAAGCCCCAAAAAGCAAATGGTTTTGTGTGGTGGCCACAGACAATTGCTCTCTCCTTATCCTTCCTGACTGATTCTTCACTAGTTTCGCTAGTGTCTGTGTCACTTCTGGTAGCATAAGGCAGTATCTGCAGCCCATTCAGATTGCACAGGCAGTCCAGCTCCACCAGGATGGCACATCCATAACAAACTGAAACACTTGCCAACTTGTTAGTAATGCAAAGGAACTTTGTTCTAATTTTGCGATTCCCCATCGGGCTGAACTCTTTGCGAACTGCCTGACTCTGGACCAGTTTCAGCTCTTGAAGCTTTGTTTTTTTTTTTAATCAATACCCCTAAATTAACAAATTAATCTCTCTCTTTGTCTTTCTCTCTCTCTCTTTTAACATAATTTCAAATCTCTCTCCCCAGCCATTTATCTGATGTTTACGCACAGAACATGAATTACATCATGACCCTCTCTGTTTACCGGCTATGATAATTACCAGCTTACTTTGAATGTTTGCATCGATATGGCAATAGAAAGAATGTTCGTGCACATACAGACACACGCACACCATACAGCAAAATGTTAATAAGTAATTAAAAAGTAACAGTGTAAGGTGCAGTCCACAGCAGTGAGCATAGCAACATCATAGAGCCCAACATAAAGCAGAAAAGGAGAGGGTTATTTTTATAATTTTTTTTACATTCCCTTGGTTTCACATCGCTGGTATGTGGTATACTTTATGTGTTAGAAATTATTTTCTCTTGGTTCTCTCTACAGTTACCTTATGTGTGGCCTCTACCCCCCCACCCCCTACAACTGTAAAGTACACAGTCAAGAAAGAGAATGGCACAGTTTGCCTGCTAGCTAACTTTGGCCTGCGGGTTGGCTTTAAGCAAGGAGAGGTGTGTGTGTCTTTGTGTGTGTGCACGAATAGACTCATAGGGCTTTGAAAAGAACAGGAGATTTTACTACCACTATAAGTTGCCTTCTTGAGAAACAATTTCTGAGTTGATATTTTTTCTGCTGTTCAACTTATTTTCTTTAGGAAAGATCAGAGGCTCGGACTGTTCCAGATATTTGAACGTGCTCGGTGACACGACGCTCTGTGACACTGCCCTGTTCGGCACCCATTGCGCACAGCCATACGGCTTACAACCGCCGCTGGGTTTGACAGCAAGATTTGAAAAGATGAAATAACTGACTGGCTGCCGGTATGTGGTGTTGGTACAATGGGACATCATGTCTCAAAGAGTTTTTCAGGTGCAAATATGAAGAATTAAAGCTGTTTTAAGTATATTGTGATTTTTACTCTGCAAGCTTGTGTTATCTCATGTGGTTTAAAAAGAATATACATACTTGGACCAATAATGTATTGGTTTTATTGAAAACATACAGTAGCCTACCCTTTCTTTGTAATCTGTTGACTGACAAATAAATATCACATTTAAATACATTTCTGTAATTTATACATCAAATTATACAATATGGATGTTAATATTCACATAATGATCTAACCCTAACTCTAACCCTAACCCTAACTTTTTTTTGTGCAATCTTTCTGCCAGAGACCTCCAAGGCTAAACATGTTACAAGTGAATACAGCCATATACACTAAATAATGTTTTTTGACTGTCTCTGTATACACTGTAGGTAATGTGTAAGCACCCAGCGCTGTCTGACAGAAAAACTAGGTGGAGATTTCAGATGGTTAAGTTATAACTTAAATAGGGTCATGTTTAGGTATTAGGTGTTTAGGTATTTATCATATCGCCCCCTGGTGGCATATTTGACACAAATGCTACACTGTCTGCCAGGTCTGGTTGGAACTACTGAGTTCCCTTGGTGTTTGGTCATATGATTGGATGACACAAGCTAATTGAGTCACCATCTTGGTCTATTATATACTCTGTATTAATGAACTGAATGCTGATTATTTGTACAATAGAGCGTGAAGGGGAGTTATTCATTGTTCTTTACCGAACTTATACACTGTAAAGCGACAATTTACTGTAGATTTTAATCACTTGTTTGCTATTGGTTTGGTTTGTGTATATGTGAATATAGCAATATAGACAAAACCATCTTCTTTCTACTTACAACTAGTAAGGTTCATTGGGGCTACACATTTTATATGACAGAATGTGTCTACTGGGGAACTGGGGAATGTCTGATGTGCGTTCATTTTTCGGCCTGTATTTCTATCCGTCTTGCCATGTCAGTTCATTAGTCCATCTTGTTCAGCATTATGATGATTTTCTTAAACCCCAGTTTGGTTGCAATGTCCAGTGCTGTCTCTCCTTCCTGTAAATAAGATTGTATATATACTTAGTATATAAACAATGTATAATATTTTTATATTTATTTGAGGGGGGCCATTCTAAACGCTGTGTTTATGAAATCCTTTCTCTTTATAGATCTGTATTACAGAAACTACTGTGTTGTACATACATTGTTCTTTATTGTGGTGCTTGCGTTTTTCTCCAGCAGCAGTGGAACCAGACTCTGGCTCTTTCTTTGGACCACATAGTGAAGGCCTGTGTTCCCTTTCTATGGTACAAACAAAATATATATTCAAGATAACAACATATTCATCCTGTCCCCTTACACCACACTGAACATGAACCCAGTTAAACTCACATAGTCCACAGCATCAATGTCCACCGTAGCGTCCAAAACAGTCTTCATTAATGTGAAATTCTTTCTCTGTTTTTCGCGCTACAGTCAAATACATAACAGAAGACTTAAAGTTACTGGCAGCAGAAAACATAACATAAATTCGTGTTCATGCTTAGTGCTTTTATTTTGTCCACTGGAGAGGTTGTTGGTAAACAGTTTGCATTAACACCTCCTGAAATTTAACTGTTCACTAAATTCTAATTCTACTCTAATGTATTACCATAATGAAGTATCCCAGTAGTAAAATGGGTATTAGGATTGCGATCATTAGGTAATCCAGGAAGGAGAAGGTCCACCTGGCTGTATAATGGAGACACGTCCTCTTTTTCTGATGGGAGGAGAGGAGGTCGAGAAGTTAAGAGGAGATAGCCCCCACCCAAAAAAGGAATGAGATAAAATACTAGAAGTAAGATAAAACATTACATCATCCATTTATTTGTACACTAAGCATGGCTCATTGTTGTCATGTGCTAGCAGGAGCTTTTTGACAGTGTTGAAATATTACCACACAGAACTGGAGATGCTTAGACACACACAAGTCAAATTTGAGTTCGGACCCATCCCATTAGTACAGTAGGTGGTTTCTTTAGTGTCAGTAACTCTGACATACGTTGTTCCTTATAGTGACGTCGGCGTGGCTCTTCAGCAAGTACTGTACGACCTTGAGGTTACCACAGCGACAAGCAGCGATGAGTGGGGTGTCGCCAGTGCCTGTGTCTTGGATGTTGAGGTTTCTGGGGTTGTCTTTGAGAAGGTGGTACAGCTGTTGCAGGTCACCGTCATAGGCTGACTTACAGGCCGGCTGGAGAAGAGAGGACAGATGACAGGAGAGGAAAGCGGGGGTATGAACAGTTAATGAGGTAGGAGGAAAGAAAAGAGCAGTAAAGGAAACATCAGTACTTTCCAAGATTTATTACTAACTTTGTGTCTGTATGACACACACATTATTAAATCAAAATGGATTGCTTTGTATTTCGTAATGCTTCACTCATGTACAGACACACAATCCTGTTCTATACAGCTGTGAGTAGTAGTAACTGTACACTGTATATGACACATGAGATGTGTAGAGAAACAGGTCATACCAGCCTCAAATCACATTACTCCAACACACCCATTGTGCACGCGCCTTCTCGCTCTCTCTCAGCAAGATAAATAATCCCTGACCTTACTTAAACTAAAGTTTATCTACATCTTAACTAGGTCATAAGGATTGGCTTTCATTATTCTTGTGTTCTTAACAATCAGTTACTGTCAACAAAATCACGAACAAATAACTTCCTTTACATGGAACAAAAGACGAATAAAATCACCACTTCCCTTTCTACAGAAGAGCCCATAGTCGAACAGCAATTTTGAGTTTCTTTCCTAGCTCAGGATAATTTTGAATATGCTAATTATATATAATAATAATAATAATAATGTAAACTGGCTCCACAAAATTCCATAGTACAGGTATGTATGAAACTGTCTTGCTGCCAGATGCCAAAAACATGTTAGCGACAATACCAAAAAAAAGTTATAAGTTAAGTAAGTATCTTTATTCACTTTGATGGTAGAACATTCTGTACCAAAAAGGTGATACAATACAGTAATAAAGATAACCATATAGGTTGAATGTGTTACTGTACATTTAGCTACAGTAGGCTACTTTTAACCTCCTTGGGATAACCTATTTAACTGTGTCATATGGGTAACACCACGTAGACCTACCTAGGTCTAGAAGGTACACTAGCTATAATAATGTAGCTGCATTTTAAGGGATTTAAAATGGATTAACAGGAGCCGACATTGATAAGTAGTAGGAGTAACCTAACTTTTGACTCTTGACTGAAAAGTACGCAGCGAGACGGATCCTTGTACTGAGCAGAGATTTTCATCTGCTCAAGGCCAGTGAACAGTCCAAACTATTGTTTGCCTATATAGTGCTATATCAACAACATCAGACGCTTGAGAGTTAAAGAAAACATTCATATATGAAAATATCCAACCAACCTCTGAATACACCATCCCCATGTCTGAGCTCTCGTGACGTAACTACGCTAAAAGAAAGTTGAATTCCTCACAAAAAAAGCAATCCTCATGCACCTGGACGCTCAAGTGAAAAGTATTTATTCCTTAGCCCTGAAAAGATCACCTATTTATTATCTTTATAAACTAAAATAGTATTTATTCTTTTTGTTGATACTTTTTCGATGGCATTCTTTTTCCGTTTGAATGTGAGGTGTGGTTTATCATGACTTTATTTCCAAGGTATGCTGGGGGTTTAGCCTATCTGTGGCGAGTTTAGACAGGAATAATGACACATGTATGTGCATCGGGAAAGCGAAATATCAGATGAGTATTCACATTATTTTTGTTGGCCATTGTAACAATCCGATTAAAGTAATTATTTTTAACATGGTATTAGAAATTGAGAGCACTGCGCAAAATGTTGTACTCGTGCGTCCTCTGTTTCTTCCACTTAAGGGCCACTAGAGGGTGCCAGGGGTGTGCGAAATTGGAGCCATAGGCTTCCTATAATTGATATTTTTTTAATTGGAATGTACAGTAGGTCTTCAGACTAAAGTAAGCCTAATTCAAATAGTAGCCTATAGAACGAAGATGTTTAGGCTTACAATTTTCAATTGCAGGTTGTAGAATGTAGGGCAATTATTGTTTAATTTGGGGCCAACCAGAAGATTAACACCAGTTCATATTGATTTGAATGTGTTTGAATGTCTGGTTTGATAGCTCACCTCCAGGCAACTTTTTAGGACAAATTAAATTAAATGTGGCTTTTTGGAGCAGTATAGGCTACGTTGCATTTTCGTAAAGCTAATGTAGTAGGCCACAATATTTAATAATCAATATTATTATTCAACTGATCAAACCGGTATGCATCACCACGGGCACGTAAGACACTTGTGGTGCGTTTTGATATCCCTGAATACTACACAGCACAGTGGCTACGGCTATCGTATTTCTTTTCTTGTACAGCGAGTTTGTGTCTGTCTGTAGTGGTGGATGCTTGCGTCCACGTGCATGAAACATAATGTAAATCTCCGCCCCTTAAATGACACATCAGGATCGCCGCTGTGTTGGCTATGATGGGAGATTTGGACATTTTTAGAGAATTAACCCTTTTGAATCTCTTAGGGGGAATGAATGAAACCTCTAATTCTCATCAATAATTCTACTGTATTTTGATAGTAGGCTAACTCTTATAAGATAGCTCCAATAGTAAATGTTATAAATACATTATTTTATAAATACACAATATATAATACAAATATACAAAACTCATATAATTATCAATCAAAAAAGTTAAAGGAAACTTACATATAGTCAAGTCATAATTTTCTTTCATAAACAAGGACATTTCTCAGTGACTCCAAACTTTTGAACAGTAGTATGTAATCATATCTTATGTAAACAAGGGCAACACTGGGCAACACTGGACAACACTATGGACAACAAGGGGGCAGGGTAGTCTAGTGGTCTAGTTGTTGGACTTCCAGCCAGAGGGTCATGGGTTCAAGCCCCAAGGTTGGCCTACCTGTAAGCATCCTTGAGCAAGATGCCTAACTACTACCTGCTCCATATAATTGTAAGTCACTTTGGATAAAAGCATCTGCTAAATGACCTAATTGTAACTGTGTATCCTACCAGTTAATTGACTACTTATTAAAAGGTTGCTCAATTTTTCACACACATGCCATTTGGCTCAAATAAAACACACTAATAAACAAAGTGCAGGCATTTTACCTGATTAGGGGTATATTGGATCAAAACAATAAAATGTGTATTACTGGAAGTAGTCTGTTCCTATAATAGTTCAATTATATATTATAAATTATATATTATAAATGTGAACTACCACCAGCCATTACAGTAGGCCTATGTGCTAGCCTAGCAGGCACCCTGCAAACCGCCTAGATTGAGGGCCACCTGGTGGGTGCAAGCGGTATCACTCACTACTCACAATCCCGCCCTCGATTTTTCCAGCCAAGTAGAATGGTTGAAATGTACGCTTCGTTAGGATTCGCACATACTACTGCATGGCAGCGCGTTGATTCAGCCAGCCTGCTCTGCTGCCATCATCATTCACACGGCAACAGCAGCGAGCGTCCGCTCTCTGCTGATTGATTCTACAGCCTTGTCGGACGTAAATCTTCAACTTTCAGCCATCTTTTACCTGGTAATTGTTTCCCCTAACAACGTTTCTCCGGCGGAAACGTGGCTCAATGCGGTTGTGAATTTGATTTATTGTGAATTTTTTGATTTTTGAACCGTATGACATTAGTGTGACTGGTGTCCTCTTCCCTCATAGCATGTCACATGTTTCAGCAGTGATGCCGGGAAGGTTGTGGGACTGAACCGTAGCAAACAAACAGGTATGTGTTTTTGCTGCTTCTATTTGTTATTGGTCTTTTATTACTAACTAGGTAACGAGGACAGTGGGTTACTGTGACACGCTAAGAATAACTACAGAAAAGCTCTGACAAAGCTATTTTCCTCCCCCCCCCTTCCCTTTTAACACCAGTTCACGAGTAAGCGTGACGGGCAAATATATCAGTCACAGAAGCACACGTTGAAAAGCATGAGGTGAAAACCTTTGGTAGTGCAGGTGTTTGTGCGCAGGTGCATGAATGTGGAACAGCAGCATATTTGAGTGTTATAAAGGATCGCTTTCTTTTTACTACAGCAAAGGGGAAATTTCGTCTGAAAATGTGTTATGTCCTAGTTAAGGTATTTGTTTGTTTGTTGTCCATTTAAAATAGGTGTATTTACTACTGTACCGTATAGTGGGCAATAACAGTGTAGTATGCTGTAGAATTTCTCATGTTTTGTTTTCTTGCCCTCTTGTCTTTATGCCACACCAGCTGTTTGACTGACAGATTTTCTGGCTGACTGCTAGCTTTCTAGTTTGCAGAGCTGCAGGCTTACTGATTGAATGTGTGGCTGCCTGCCTAGCTGTCTTACCCACTTCTGGTCCCAATCTCTTATAATATCAAACTCCTTCCAGTTAGCAAAATAGAAAGGAATCCTTGAAGTGGTAATGTAGTTTATCTCTACATACCTAATCTTCACACACTTATCTGTAGATGGTACAGCCTTATTAGAGGGAGACAGGATGGGCATTCCAATGCTGTAGTATGAAAATGACAATCACATTACCATAGACGTCATTATTTCACAATCTCCTCGGTAAGGCGGAATGCAGAAATACGGATTAGACAACTTGACACAATTTTGTCAACACTGACGATGTATGTAAGTCATCTAAAACATTGTACTTTAAACTCTACACATGGACCATTCCCACTCCGTCCATTTTTATTCTTGTTTACACGGAAAGACCTCAAGTCCTGTCAGTCATTATGGATAAGCACCATTGGCTGAGGAACTGTGCATCTGTGTGGAGGCGAGGAGTGTAGCGAGAGGATGATAAGATGCGGGAAAAGCCTGGACTCCACTCAACACAGGATGCAGAGAGAGAGAGGCGGTGATAGAGAAGCACACACTTATTTTCTCCAAACAGTCCTGAGCAACTGTTGTAAATGTCCCTTTTTCATACATCTTTCTAGATTTAAGTGCTTATCAAAGTGGGGGGCCAGAGTCATACAATGGTTTTTGGAGGCAGTGGAGATACTAGTTTCTTTGTAATTAATAACATGTGGCAACATTTTCCAACGATGTGTGTTTATACGTGTATATTTCCGCACTATGCTGTTTTGCTATTAAAGAAGTGGTTCATAGGGAGGTTGTAAACTAGGAACCACTTATTTTCACTAGGAAATGTCTCTCCCTCTCTTCTTTCATTTGCCCTCTTTTTCTCCCCCCCCATACTGTCTCTCTCTTGGCTCTCTGTGGCGCTCACACTTTGGGCTTAGCCCGTCCTACCTCACACTCTCCAGCTCCTTTCGCCCTCTCCTCTCTATGTATCACTGCTTCCTTTCTCCAGGCCACCACCAACAGTGCTGTTAGCCTCATTGCACGGGTTGCCATGGGAACATCTGAAAGCATAAGGAGTATAACTGAACAGATTGAGCTGACAGACCGTAATGTTACTTTTGCCACCAGGGGCTGTCCCTTTTCAGGGAAACTGTTGTTTACGTGTTTGATATGCTTGTTTATTTTGTATAAGATGTTATGTTAAGGAGTGTGTCTAGCCATCTCTGCTCTGGGTGACGGAGTGTAGACATGTCTTCTTTCTTATTTCCTGTTATTTGTGATGCCTTTCCTGTGGGAGTTTTGGTGCTGCAACGATGGAGTGAAGGTCTTTTATAGAAGTTGTTTTGACTTTTGAATTTGAACAACGAGCGAATACCGAAACTTGCTTTAAAGGCTCCATTGACTGTGTGTCTTTACACTTTTGTGTTTTTGCACAGCTCTGCAATCTTCTGCAATTCTTCTTCTTGTATTGCAATTGGAATTCATCATAATATATATACATATATATATATATATATATATATATATATATATATAATATTTTTTACAAAAACCCTTCTGGCCTTTTTTATTTCAATCCTGTCTTTTTCTCTTTTTCTTGCTTGCTGTTAAGTGGGTAAGTATGACTCAGTAAGGGGGGGGGGCTGCAGCCAGGCTACAAACCCAGCAGTTACTTGTTGTCATGACAACAACAGAACGTCTTGGAGGTCATGAAGGCATGTTGCTGAATTTATTGGAGAAAAATCCTGTTGGGGGGCCTTTAAAAGAAACACATGTTGTATGTTACGAATTTGCTATTGAGTGCTGCTCTTCAAGCTCTGTGCAGTCTGAAGGCATGAAGGGTCGGACCTAGTTCAGTCTAATAACTTATAGAGAGATATATCAGTCTGGAAAGGGTTACAAAGCATCTTCCAAGGTTCTGGGGCAATTACAAAGGACATTTAGCAGGCAGACGCTTTTATCCAGAGCAACTTACAATTACATGCTGCTATTACTGTACATGGAGCAGATAGGGGCTATGCATCTTGCTCAAGGCCATGACCTTCCGGCTGGGAGTTCAACACCTAGACCACTAGACTATCCTGCCCCGGGACTAAAGCAAGTACAGTGAGAGACATTATCTCCAAATGGAGAAAACTTGGAACAGTGGTGAATCCTCCCAGGAGCACAAGACGACTCATCCAGGAAGTCACAAAAACACCCAGGACATCATATAAAGAACTGCAGGCCTCTCTAGCCTCAACTAAGGTCAGCGTTCATTATTCAACAATAAGGAGAGACTGTTTAGTCATCAATCCATCTTCTGAAGCTAAAAATTTGGGTTTTGGGGTGGCCTAGTCAAAGTCTTGGCTTGGATCCCATAGAGATGCTATGGCAGGACCTTAAACCAGCAGTTTCTGCTATAAAATGTCACTGAATCACAGGAATTCTGTAGAAGAGTGGGTCAAAATTCCTCAACAGCAATATGACTGAGCTCCTATCATAGGAAGCATTTGGTTGATGCTAAAGGTGGCGCAAGCAGTTATCAATTACTTTTTCACACAGGGCTAGTTAGCGTTTTACTTTTTTTTAATTTTTGTTTTGTTTCTCTTCCTCTTTTATTACATTTTGTATGGAGATCTGAAACCTTTCAGTGTGACTAATATGCAAAATTGGAGGAAATCAGGAATGATGCAAATACTTTTTCATGGCACTGTACATTAATAAAATGGATAGAGAGAGGTGAGAAGCAGACTGTGGAAGGTGTGATGGTTAGAGAATCAGTGAGGGAAAAAGAAAGGCGAAAAAGTGGGAAACGTCATGCTCCCCACTGCTAGCTGGCAGCGCTGTGCCAATGTCAAAGGGAAACGTGCAGGGCCGGATGCCACGGCAGCAATCCCCCTTGCACTATGTGATGAGGCGGTTTGTCAGTTAATTTTGACTGCTCAAACGGGAGTCTGTCCACTAATGGTTGTGGTTTCTTCCCCCACAGTGAAGCATCATGGAAGGCCTCAGATGGATGGGTTGGGTGTGGACTGATCAGAAGCTGTGACACGCACATATTCGAACACATACACACACGCTCGCACACACACACACACACTCTATACGTCATGGACCAAGGCTTCAGTTTCAATGCTCTGGTGAGTGTGCATTGTTAATGTGTTTTGCACCACTCACTCCATCTGCCTGTTATTGGCTCTTAACAAATGATATATTATGCATTATAGATGCATACATAGAGGCAGAGGAACATTACAGAAATATGCCAAGATGCCAAGTCACTGCGCCCTTAGTCAGCCAATAGTCATAGCAGAACACATCAGATATAATTTAAAGGTCTACTAAGTGAAGTTTTAGACCGGATTAATTAGACCAAGCAAACAAAACCCTTGATTCATTCATGTGTCACCTCCATGTGCATCACATCACACGAAAACCAAATTAACATAAATACGAAAGACCAAATACCAGAGGCTTTGTAAATGAACTATATCCTAAATGTATAGCGAACCAGTAGGCCTATTTCAGTATAAATTTGGAACAGAGTAACCTATAGCCGGGACAGACTCTAGTAAAAAAACAGATTGGCTAAACTTGAACTTTGATGAATGAATATATTATCTTAAATAAGTTTAAACCATGTACACACTAGGGCTATACCTGCCTCGATTTGGCTGTTCAATACGACGATTCCACCATTCATTTTTTCTTCTTCATATAGACAGTATCTGGCAATCAGGAAATCCTTTGGCATGAGTTTCAGTGACGATTTCGACCGCATTACCGTAATTCCCCGACTATTAAGCGTATGGTATATTAACCGCATGACAGTATTTTGTGTAATTTTTAAAAACAAACCTGTGTATTGACCGCACCCGTGTATTAACTGTGGTTTATTAATCGTGTCTCGTAAAACCATGCCACCTGGTTGTTGTGTGAGCGCTACTAGACATTTAAAAATGGTTGTACTGTATGAATAAAAGACAAATCTAACCGCGTCTCCTCCGAGGGTGGTAGCTGTATTTGCACCACAGATCTACACGGCCAGCTAGCTACTGCCCTGCTAAAACAATGAATATAGTTTTCAATAGTGTTAGCATGAATTAAATTAAATATAACGATAGGTTTGGTTGATTCAGTACAGTAAACAAACTTACAGTTCTACTTCAGTATTACCTTAACATATTGCAGGCTATTCCCAATTTATTGACATTATCCAGTCCTATCTAATCACTACTGCTTTTATCAAATCTTTATCAGACCAGTTTTCTTTGTGTGTACATGCTAAGGTTCATTCACACATAGGGGTGTGGCCTTTAGTGAGAAAGTGCTAGTAATGGTTTTGCAGTAGGTTTTGGAAACATATTGTTAGTTAATCATTGAGTCAAAACACTGTCATTGTTCTGTCTTAAATCAGGGTTCCCATGTGTCCTGGAAAACCTGGAAAACAGTTGACCAGTTTTCCAGTCATGGAAAACGCATGGAAAATTAGAGAGAAAGTAAAATGGCCTGGAACTTGTGTTGAAAACTTGTGTTGTCCTGGAAAGTAATTTCTCAATTCTAATTCACATTTAATTTGTTTATCCGAGAAACACGCATATATCTGTGACGACTCATAGTTATACTCAAGACCTAAAGATGGGTTGAGTGATACAAATAGATAACTGTCACAGAGTTGTCTTTCACTCTATCGCTCCCATATCAGTCTCTTCTCTCCAGCTCTTTCTCTCTCCATTCATCTGTTGTTCCATTTACCTCTTGGTCTTCTGAATCATGCTGTCATTATTTGGTCTTCCATCTATGCATAAAATCATCCACTGATCCACCTATCCTTTACCCACCTCTGAGTTTGTCACTCAGAGAAAGAGCGCGAGAGAGGCGGATGTCCCTTCTCTCTTCAATAGGGCAAGGACGCATGTGCTTAAACCACACACCCATTCACATACACACACACACACACCGTGAATAGAGCGCAGGCAGGAACAGAGAGGTACTCACTCCTCTGTAAAGAAGGGCAAGACAGAGCTTCTAGTAAGAGTGAGAACCAGATGTATCTACCAGCTGAACCAGACAAAAATAACCCCATCTTCGTCTAAATCTGGGCTTCTCTAACCAAATGTGATGCTATCGCTTTAGTTTAAAGTCGTCTAGCTCTCTTTTGGTCTAAATCCAACACAGAGGGAGACCGTTGCTGAACTAGACAGCACAGATGTCTCTCCTCATAAATTATTTTGTATCTTCCTGTACTAATTTGTATCTTCGACATCATAGCTATGATGTAGACTTGTCTCTGCAAACATTTAAACCAGTAAATCAGTAATGTAATTCTCTGCCATTTTAGAATTCATTTTGCAATTGCGCAGGTGTTTTAAAGCCCGCTGTTTTGGCCAGATTACTTAGACATGCTGTGTGTGCATTCATAAGACCTGAGCAGAATCGCCATTTGACTCGCATAGCCATAACATTCGTTGGTTGAAAGTAACTGCATTCACCAAAAGCTGCGCCTAAGCACTTGTCTCTTGTCTCTTGTGTTCTGTGTGGCCTACAGAAGAAGCTGGCAGCTGAGCCGGACTACACAGATGTGTCTTTGTCGGCAGCGGAGCGCGTCAGGGCGCTGGGGAAGATGGGCTGTAGCGTGGAGATCAACGAGGACGTCACCCCCAGGCGCTACTTCCGCTCCGGAGTGGAGATGGAGAGAATGGCAGCTGTTTACCTGGAGGAGGGCAGCCTAGAGAATGCTTATGTGCTTTACAACAAGTTTATCACGTAAGGCTTGGCCTTTTATATGCTGCAATATACTATATTATTTTTGGATTATTGCCTTCTCATTAGCAGGTCTTGTGGTGTAGTCTGTTTGTAGAGAAACTGCCCAGTCATAGGGACTACCAGCAATGCAGTGTCCCAGAGAAGCAGTTCATCATGAAGGTAATGACTGACTTCTTCTTCATAGTGATTTTGATTAACGACCAAAGCAAATCAACCAAAGACAAATCGAACCTGAGTTAGCCTGTACTCTATATCTCCACTTACTCTTTTTAAAACAGCATACATGCGTTTTAGAGTGGAATTCCCCTTTAACTCTTGCTATGGGCTACCCCCCCTCCCTTTCTGTGTTATTCTAGAAGCTACAGGAGGTGGCCTTTCCCCGCAAAGAGGAGTTGAAGAAACGGCTTCAGGAGAAATACAACAGGGAACACACAGAGTACCTCAGAACACAGGTCTGTGTGTGTTGTGCGTGTAATAGGAATATTACATCAGTGTCTCATGACCTATTCACAACTCGACGCCCTGTTGCCTTGCAATACGGCAGAATTGCGCCCCCTAGTGGCAGGTGGATGACTGTAAATGCATGACTGGGTATGTTAGTTTGCATCATCTCAACCGTTGGTATACGCCTGAAAGAAGATAAATTAATGTATGGGATTGCACAGATAACAAATATTATTGATTGAAATGATTGATGAAAATGTTAATGAAATTACTATGAAATGAAATCTGTTAGAACTGAGATTTTGTATAAAAGCCTTTTTATTACACATTCTGGGCACAGCAAAATACACCTTGTAGTTTAATCTCCCATGCTCTCTGTTGCCACATCTGTCTCTTTAACTATTGGCTTTTGTTTTGTTGTGCACATGGCATTTTGTCTGTCCTCTGGCCCAACTGGTGTGTGTGTGTGTTGTTGTGCGTTACCTTGGCTTCAGTTGTTAATACTAAATGTGTTTACTGCACAGAGGCTGCAATAGTCATCTGTTGCACGATAAGTGCATGTGTGGGTACAGTATGCGCCTTGTCTCCGAGTCTGGCATTGCGTCTGCGACAGGAATCCTCCAGCATGAGGACAGCTCTGTTTTTCCATTATCCAATAAGATTATGAAGGACATTCAATAGCAAAGTGTCTGTCGCATAATCAGATTATTAGTTTAAATGACAGCTCTATTTTTGGCAGCGAGCTCAACAGAGTGACACACGTGAAGAAGACAGACGGAGAATCAGCTGTTATTTTCACCAGGCAATAAAAGTTCTGTTTAGTATATACTATAGTATTTATAGTCCTAAACTGTTCCTATAGGAAATTGATTAGTCTGTTAGCTCAATGGGAATTGTTCATTGGCACGGTGTTTATGTTGTAAGTATTTTTTTGGATAAATATTATGATTGAACTGATATAGTATTTTGATGTAAATATTTTGATCTAATTTTGTGTTTTGGCAAAGAATTAGAGCTAACGGTGAACTTGAGCTTAATTTATTTGCGTCTATGTGAAATTTAGTGTGTGCAGTAATGTCTTTCCATTTGTGTGTCTAGATGCTATGTATCCATTTTTATAAAATAAAATAATGTCTGAAGTTGATTACTCAACTTTTCAATATAAAGGATCTAGTCTACAAAAGTGTTCTTGTTTGATCAGCTGGTTTAACTTTTGAAATTTATGTTTTTATTTCCTTCAGTCATTTAATTAATCAATATCTCGGTGAAACCGTGAAAATCTCATTCTGGAAGCTACTTTATTTCACAGAGTCAGTCGGTGGTGGTGGATGGGTGTGGCCAGAAGCTCCAACACCTCTCCCTATTGGACAAGGAGAGACATCGCCTCTCACTATTGGAAGAAGAGAGACAGAGGGTTGCCGCTCTCAGGAGGATGCAGATTGAATCGGAACAGTTCCGCTACTTTGAAGACCAGCTACACCGACAGGAGCTAGCAAACAGGAGAGGCGAGGAGATGGAGCAAAAGGTGGACAAAGCTACACCTAAAGTGATGTCAGCAACTAGATTAATAAAAGGGAAAAATTAATAATAATAATAAGAGACGGCTTTAAAAAAAAACAGTTGCTTCTTGCAACCACAGGGGTCCCCATTTTGCCAGTTTATCCCATGCAACTTTAAGTGTAGTTGGATCATTTAAAAATGCTTTCATACACCAGACAGTGTAACTTAACTTTCTCTCACTTTCTCTCTCCCAGCCAGAGACTAAAGTGCCTGAGGTGACAGATGGCTCCTGTCTGTCCCAGCAACCAATTAAAAATCACGTCCGCTCCCAGGGGGCGGATCCTAACAGGAACAGGATGCCTGCGAGCAGATCAGCCACAACTCTCACTGGTGTTCAAAGTGGGTGACACACACACATACAGTGTACAGTATACAGCATACTCACCCACAAACTGTATACTGTAAGAACATTTAGTTGAAATGTGTTACATGTGTGCATACAGTATTCATATATATCTACCGTGTGTGTGTGTGTGTGTGTGTGTGTGTCCAGCCCAGCGCATCGAGGGTTTAAGGAGAGTGGTGATTCCCCGAGACCTGACCTACCGTTTTCTCCTGCTGGCTGACTCCAATACAGCCAGGGGCATTGAGACCTGTGGTGTCCTCTGTGGAAAACTGGTGAGCTCTATCCACCAACTGACAGATTGTCAGTGTTGGGGTGGGTGGGGGACTTTAAGACTGAATTTAAGCCATCAAACCTGCATGTATTACACTTTACATGACAACCACTATGTAGCATGAAATAGGCATTCTTACCAGCCATTCGCCCACAAATGTACCGACATTAAACCGAAGCCCGCAGGGGCGGGGCGCCAGGCTTTTTCCCTGGCTGGTATGGTGGTCAACACTGGTACTACAGCCAAATTCTGTTTTGGCCAAAAAGCGTATTCCCCATTGAAGGCCCATAGAAAAGCACTTCCAAACATTCCTTGAACATGGCACAAGTTCAACTAATTGTGCTGTGGAGTTACTTTTAAAAAGACTGCTGCTCAACCTTTCCAAAACCGCCAACAAATGAATTGATGGTATTCCCTGCCAGGATAGTCTAGTGGTCTAGGTGCTGGCCTACCTACCTGTAAGCATTCTTGAGCAAGATGCCTAACCCCTATCTGCTCCCTATCACAAAATTGCTTGTTCCCTGATTGTGTGTGTGTGTGTGTGTGTGTGTGTGTGTGTGCGTGTGTGCAGCATGTAATAATCATACTAATTAATGTCAACGCAGTAAAACTGTAAAATTTATTTATTTATTTATTTATTTTCTTTCTGTGATAAATGTGGGCTGGATTGTTTAAGTTTTTTAATGCAAAATGATTTTGTCAGTGGGAAAATAAATGATCTCGCTCTCTCTCTCTCTCTCAGACACAGAATGAGTTCCTGTTAACCCATGTTGTGGTTCCTAAGCAGCTAGCGGGTCCAGACTTCTGTGACATGGAGAATGTTGAGGAGCTGTTCAGCTTCCAGGACCACCAGAACCTGCTGACACTGGGCTGGATACACGTGGGGACACACACACACACACACACACGATCAGGGAACAAGCAGCTTTGTGCCTTGAATCCCACATCAGAATGGACACAACAAACAACACACACAGAAATACGTGTTGGATTCAGAGACACAGAGAGACACGTTTACACACAAATATAGAAACCCACAAATGAATGAACGCGTGGGCCTGCCTTTCGAAAATGACCTCCATTGTTGCTTCTGTTCCCCTTTTATTTGCATAATCAAATGTCACCATGGCAACTCAGCTCATAGCCTCATATTCCAACATTTCACCATTTAAAAAGCCTACACTCTGTACAATTGAATGAGAGAGATAATTATGCTGATGATTAAAATTATTCCACCTACAACAATATTAATGTTTCACAGGAATTCCCACCCTAGCCTCTGCAGGGAGATTTTTATCAAATATTTGAAACGCTGCACAGTTTGTGTTTATTACGATACGGCTGATCAGTAGGCAACACCCCAGGTGTGTGAAGGCATTTGAATCACATCCACAGCAGCTGTGGATGTGATTCAAAGTAAAAACCTCGCCTGTATTGCTTCCCTGCCTCAGTCCCGACACTGATGTCCGGGGTGAAATTTTCCATTTTCCGTTTTGATGTAAGGAACCTCTACAGTTAGTTCAATGTCCCCTCATGTGGTCATTCATTATTAAGCTGATGAAGTTTAATGTAATGTACACTTTTAGTCCTCAGAATGTGTTATGAGAAATGCTTGACTTTGCAAATGATAATAATTTAATTTGCAATAAATTGGAAACAGGTTATGCTTTTCTTGTGAATCTTCAAGGAGAGAACAGCGGAATATATATGTTTGATAGAAATCTACCTCCATAATTGTCTTCCTTTTCAATTACTTGGCGGCTGGCACAATCATTCCTCGCGCGCATGATCAATTAAAACGAGAGTGGGCACGAAAAGGAGGGGCAATTCACAGATGGGTCCGTTAATGTGTTAGCAAGGAGGAGCTGAGCGAATCAATGCGCTGTGGCAGCTCCTATCCGCTTTAAATTGTAAAAAAAATATATAACGAAATGCCAAATTTTCTCTCTCTCTCTCTCTCTCTAGACTCATCCCACCCAGACAGCCTTTCTGTCTAGCGTTGATCTCCACACACACTGCTCCTACCAGCTGATGCTGCCAGAGGCCATAGCTATAGTCTGCGCACCCAAACACAACGAGTGAGTCTGCTGAGAGAAACACACACACATATATGTATATATATATATATATTCATGGGTTTGTCTTATGTCAATTAAATGTTCCCCTGCTTGTGTGTGTCTCAGTACTGGTGTGTTTAGGCTGACCAGTCCAGGCATGGCCGAGGTGTCTGCATGTAGAATGAAGGGATTTCATCCTCATTCCAAGGAACCTCTACTGTTTACTGTGAGTGCTCCTGTGTGTATCATGTGCTGACCAAACTATAGTGTGTAAAGGTGCATTTTGCATAGTACAATTACACTATGAACAGAGTACTGTAGGTTTATACTATGTATTGTTGAGGAAAGCACATTTGTGGCTTCGCCATCATAGGCAAAGCATTCCATTAGGACTATTATGTTTCTAGTTACTAGAGAATAGCTGGAACAGATTAAACATAGCTAAGAGATAGTTGAGTTGTTATTGTTGTTGTAGTTTTAATAGAGAAATAGATATTTATGAAGAAGAATCAGTATGTCGGTGATCTTGAAAATCAAGCCCATTGCCTCTGGCCGTTTTTTACGCATAGGGTAACGCATAGATTCACGGCTAAACTTGATGTTTAAAAAGCTGAAGTTAGTTATGTGTGGGTTGGCTAGAGGAAGTAGGTGTATTTCTACTTCATCTGACATTTGATTCCTTTTCTTCTCTCTCTCTCTTCCTTCCTTTCATGTTTCCTTACAGACATGTAAGCATGTCGTAGTGAAAGACTTAAAGATTACCGTGCTGGATCTCAGGTGACAGAGGAAGGGCGCCGTTACCCCAAAACCCAAACGCCACATCAACATGTACTATTTATACAGCGTTGTTCACTCCAAGGCTTTTGTATTTATTTATTTTTCAGAAGAAGAAACTGTGAATTGAGAGCATTTGGCTGTGCGGTGTGTCGATGTGTGTGTGTGTGTGTGTGTGTGCTCATACGTACCAGAGCTTTTTTGGACCCACCGTATGCTTGGTATTGTAACACTGGACAGTACGTTAACATTGTAATGGGCCCAGAGAGGACTAGAGCACAATGACAATAACAAAGACCAACTCCAGTCCACTGTCCCCGTACACGTGCTGTTGAATGTGTTGTTTAGCATTATTGTTTAATTATCGGTGTTGTGTTGAAGCTACATTGTGGGACTTCGATACTGTGGTGCCACTGTGGTGAAGTGGACCTCTTTACATGACACTGAAAGTGAGGGTCTATTTACCTAGAAATAAGCCTTTGTTTGATGCCTTGTTTACACCTGAACTAGTAACCTATTGCTGGATGAGAGACCTGCCAGGCAAGGCATATTGGCTATAATCCCTAGCATTAAGGCCATTGGGAAACGCTTGTGCCGTGTTTAGTTTAACATTTTAGCAGTATGACGTTCTGAGGTTGGTTTTATAAAGTATAAAGATAGTTGTCTGCAGTTTAATTTGCTCAACGAGCTGGAAGGTTTTTTGTCTTTACCTTAGAGTTCTCTGGCCAATAGTGAGTCTAGAAAAGACTCAGACTCCAATTGTTTTTATTTTTGGATTTGCTAAAATGGTGTCATAGTTTTAATGTATTTTTGCTCTGGGAATGTTTTTGTATTGATTTATTTTTCTGGTATAGCTGATGTGATTGAAGCTGTTGAAGTGAAGTTTCTAATGAAATGGTGACCTGTTTGAATGTCATGCTATGTGGTTTTTATTTTTGCTCTATAGGTTTGTGTTCTTTATGAAAATGAGGTGTGTGTGTATAGCCTGCACAAATGAACCATAAAGTTAACTATAATTATTGGGAAATACAAAAACAAACAAGCCCTTAGTGTATAGTGCCTTTTCAGGAAATCAAAGAGAACATATCTTTCATGAATTTTCACATGGAAAAAAAAACATAAGGTTAGCCTAGTCTTAAGACTAGGAATCGCTCTTAAAAAAATAAAATGTAAAGAGTCGGTCTTGCTGTACATGTGACTTAGTGAGTACATCGACGGTGTAGCAATGCTCTGAGCACGACTTTTCATAATGGCTAGTTATTGGTGTCCTGTCCATGATAAGCATACTACAGCCATGAAGTCCAACATCAGGTAACTGTATATTGCCTTATTTTTTAGTGTACTGTGAGGCACTGTGGATGATATGTTCTTCTATGTCAAAGTTAGAAAAGGTATGCATAGCACCGGGATGCAGAAAATTAGTTGAAGGGTAGATTTGTAAATCTACAAAATGCTGCCCATTGGTTTTCTCTTTTATTGGCTAAATTTAGCAATTTGTTGAACTGTAACATACTTTGCCTAAGCTTTTTCATTCATGCACGGTCACTGTTGCCCACTGTATTGCGGAGCATTTTGTGAACACATTTGTGGATGCAAAATGGAACAAGTAAACAAAGCAATTGTGTTGATATAACATTTTAAGGTTAACAAATATGGGTATGAGACATTTATGTGCATGGGAGTGTTTTGACTCGTGTACCAGCACACTTATGCAGTTAAACCTTTTTGTAAAGGCATGAACTTGAATGAAAGTAGGCCTGTCCACACAAGGCCTTGCGAACAGTGACTGGATTGCTCTCTTTCCACTGCCACTTTCACAATAAAAATGTATAAAAAAGTTGATAAAACCTGTGTGATGTCATTCTATATCGATACATTTTAAGGCCTGGTTGACACTTCATACAATTTGATCATTTAGCAGACGCTTTTATCCAAAGCAACTTTCAATTACATGGAGCAGGTAGGGGTTAGGCATCTTGCTCAAGGATGCTTACAGGTAGGCCACCTGTGGGAATCGAACCCACGACCTTGGGGTTGGGAGTCCAAAACCCAGACCACTAGACTATCCTGCCCCCATACAAATGACACAATCACTTTAAGGCAGACCCAGTTCCAGACAAGACAAGACAAGCAAAGCTACAAGCCAAGTAGTCACTGTTGACATTAATGGATGCCATTAATGATAAGTTGAAACATAAAATGGTTATATATATTCATGTTGAAGCCATGCTGGGAACTTTTTGTTCTACTTATAATTTGTTCAGAATAATTACCACACAGTTTCCTTGTATAAGAGCTTTTATTGTCTTCCTGGGGCAATTGTATATCATAACCATGATGTTAACATGTCATCATATTTAATCACTTACAGTCTTAATCTTTCATTTTTAAAATGCGGACCTGTACCATTATATCAATGCATATACTTCACAAAGCCGCCACAAGAGGGAGCTGTTAAGCCCCTTCCCTTTAACCACCAGTATAGGTCAACTATAATAACTACCCTAGAGCCGTATCGTTCAATAGTTCGGACAGTTGTATATCTCTGATCTACCCCCAGGAATGTCCCAAACAATGGAATATAACACCCGCTGGCAACATTCAAGCTTTATTGATTCAAAAATAAAACATTTGACAATGAACAATAACCAAACATTCATTAACTCGAGGATGAGCTGGGCAGTGCAAAGAACGTGTATTGGAATAGGGTTGGGGCAAGGAAAAGAAGCACCACATTCACAGTTTTATAGGCAACAGAGAGGGGGAAGATGAAGAGATTTTTAAGATTGAGCTTTTAAGATTTAGAACCAAATATCTAAACAGGGTCAAATGGAAATGGTTCTTTTCAAGCATGTTGGGTGTTTGCGGCCTCCAAACGGAGACCTGTATAGAAGAAGCTTGGGGGAGTGACTGGGGTTCAAGCCTGGGAGTAGTCACCCAAAAACATCTTAACCTCAAGAAAACCTAACTTCTCTTTGTAAGTTTAAGATGGCATTAGAAAATATCACAAAGGCTGACAAACTGCTATTTCTTTTTAACTTCGTGCCACAGATCTGGCTCAATCTTGGCTGTCCAACATGACAAATTTAAAAAAAGGTAACATCCTTACCAATGTCAATTGCCTTGATTTTCTGTGCTAAGATGGTTTTGGAAAACCAATCAACAGGCCAGGTGGAGCTGTGCTGACACTAGATTGGGACCTAGGCTGGCCTACAGGGCACTTATGACTGGGACTAAAGTGGGTTTAACCAGGGCTGAGGGGTTTTAGAACAGGGACTAGAGGGAGCTTTCTAGAAGCACTTGCGGTGGACAATGCTGGGGCCGGCCTCATCGTACTCCTGTTTGCTGATCCACATCTGCTGGAAGGTGGAGAGGGAGGCCAGGATGGAGCCACCAATCCACACAGAGTACTTCCTCTCAGGTGGAGCAATGATCTGGAGACACGGAGAAGGTGGAGGGGAGCATTAGATTAGTGCTCATTCTCCTCACTAATAAAATGTCTTCAGTGGAGTGTCAAGGTTCAATTTGCACCGACTAGGAATACAATGTAAAAAATACTTAGTGCTCAGGTAAATGATGGCTTCACACAACCACAATAGAAAGCTGGGCGTTACGAATAACTTATAAAAAAGCGATGCTAACTTATGCTTCTCAGGTTCCCCCTGACTGCTTACACTGGGGTGCAAGGAGTCACTGCCTTTAATTAATTGTAGGAAAAAGTGTACCTTGATCTTCATGGTGCTGGGGGCCAAGGCAGTGATCTCCTTCTGCATGCGGTCAGCGATACCAGGGTACATGGTGGTGCCACCGGACAGCACGTTGTTGGCGTACAGGTCCTTACGGATGTCGATGTCACACTTCATGATGCTGTTGTAGGTCGTCTCATGGATACCTGCTGACTCCATACCTGTGGGACGAGAGAGAGAGAGAGATGTTAGGTAGAGCGGTGCCTCTCAAAACGTGAGTCAGGAACCCCCGAGGGTTCACAAGATGTATTTTTAGGGGGGTCTCGCGACAAAATCATTCAAAATGATAAAGAACATTTTAAATAAATGTATTAAATATATTCGTAGAATCTTTTTTATTTTATTATTTTTTTTACATATATTGCTTTATTTTGTGCTATTATTAACATATGCTATTAATAGATGGTTAAAAAAAGTTTGAGAACATTTGGTAGATGATTTATTAGACATACAGTAGCAGGCTTATGTAGTAGGACTGTCTGGATAGACAGAAATAGGAGAAGAAGAAAAGTCTGACCAATGAAAGAGGGCTGGAAAAGCGTCTCGGGGCAGCGGAACCTCTCGTTGCCAATGGTGATGACCTGTCCGTCAGGCAGCTCGTAGCTCTTCTCCAGGGAGGATGAGGAGGCAGCTGTGGCCATCTCATTTTCAAAGTCCAGGGCCACGTAGCACAGCTTCTCCTTGATGTCACGCACAATTTCTCTCTCAGCTGCAGGCCAGGGACACAGCAGTTAGCAGGGATTAGAACCTACAATGTACGTTTTAACGCTAGTGGCCGTTTTCCCAACGAGCCCATATTAAATACTTTCAGCCATGTTGTTTCAGCAGGGGGGACGGATAGTTTAGTGGTCTAGGTGTTGGACTCCTAGCCAGAAGGTCATGGGTTCAAGCCCCAGAGTTGGCCTACCTGTAAGCATCCTTGAGCAAGATGCCTAACCCCTATCTGCTCCATGTAACAGCAGCATGTAAGTGTAAGTCGCATTGGATAAAAGCGTCTGCTAAATGACGTAATGGTAATGTTTCAGCCATAAGGTTTGATTCTCACAGGCTACAGCGATTACAACAGCATCAGGACTTTCTACGGTGAGGCCATTGAATTAAATTGTTCTGGATTTCAGTCAAGATGCCTTACCTGCTCCTAAATACCTACAGTAACCACTTTAAGACACTTTGGAAACGAGGGTTGTAATTGTACCTCGTTTCTATTGTAATATTGTGTGAATAGCCATACCGGTGGTGACAAAGCTGTAGCCTCTCTCAGTGAGGATCTTCATGAGGTAGTCCGTGAGGTCTCTGCCAGCCAGATCCAACCTCATTATGGCATGAGGCAGAGCGTAGCCCTCATAGATTGGCACGTTGTGGGTCACACCGTCGCCAGAGTCCAACACAATTCCTGGACACAGAGAAGCAAACCGTTTTTCTTCCAAGTAGCTGCTATGTTAGATGTATACTATAATGTACACAGTCCTCGGTATGTGTCTGGAATTCCCCTTGTGGTTGAAACTGCTGTTACACAAACAGCCATATGGGGTTCTTGGTGGTATTATAATTATATTGAGGAGTGCACCTTTAAAGGTCTTCACAGCACATGATGCTAACCTGTGGTGCGTCCAGAGGCGTAGAGGGAGAGAACGGCCTGAATAGCTACGTACATGGCTGGAACATTGAAGGTCTCAAACATGATCTGAAGTGAAATGAGCACAAACAATGGCTTAAACACAATGACTTGTATGTAATGAAAATACCCTATATTGCACAAGGTGTGTGTGTACACATGTACCTGCGTCATCTTCTCCCTGTTGGCCTTGGGGTTGAGGGGGGCCTCCGTTAGCAGGGTGGGGTGTTCCTCAGGGGCCACACGCAGCTCGTTGTAGAAGGAGTGATGCCAGATCTGACCAATCACAAGTTAATGATGAATCAAAACAGCATTAATTCAATTGTAGCAAGTTAAAACTTCATTTTTTTCTTTCATGCAATGCAGACATTGTTCAAAATGAAATGGAGGAATCTGGTAATACACACCATCTTTATGGAAATAATCAGTACAATCAGTTTTGACACAATTTTGTTAACTTAAAACGTGGCATCACAGCTTTCAAATGAATGATTCAAAGTTTTGTTTTTATTCCTGAATTCTGATTTAAGGGTGGAAAACTGCTACTGCTACTGCTCATATGAAATGTACTCCCACACACACTTAGAAATACTTCAAATACCCTGCCTATTGTATTCATCTGTTTTTACACCCTGAGGTAATTTGACCATTGGCGTGTATCTTTAAACAGGCTTGCTGTACAGATGACTTGAAGTAACAGGCTAGCACAATGTTAAGCTGTAGCAGCTCTGCTTGGAGATGAGCCGATATGCAAGTGGCGAATAAACACCATGTGCTGTATTCAATCTGTCACAATCTGACGCCACACACTGTGTGTGTTTGGAGAGGAGCAAGAACTGTGTGGGTGTGTGCGTGGGGTTTGTGTGTGTGTGTGTGTGTTTAGTGGGCTCTATGCGAACTGAATGCAAAACTCCAAGGTTCTCACTGACTGCAGGCTTTTGTGCATGCACGTGTGCAAATGGAATAATGTGTGTGTGTGTGTGTGTGTGACAGAGAGAGACCATCAAAGAGTGTGCTGAGTCACCCATGCTGAATAACAAATGTCAGGGATGATGTGTGGGAGGACAGGAGGCGAGTGGAATGAGGTGAAAAGGATGATGCCTTGTGTGGTAATGTGTTATTTTGTTACAGTGGAATCCTTCCCAGTGCATTTGAATTGATGTTACAGATCTATGGAAGGCCACAGTATTGGGGTTTGGTTAACCTTCCAAATAACTCTGCTTCTTTTAAAGGTACACTCCTTTGTTGTGTTATAGAACTACATAAAACAACTGTAGGGGGCAGGGTAGAGCATGGTTTGAGCCTATCGAGGATCCTACAGAGCTCCTAGGATAAAACCAGTCTAATGTCTGAGTTTCAAACCAAAACAACAGTGATTTTGTAACGCAAAAGAATACAGTATACAGTATAGAATACATCCGAACTGGCTTTCCTCGATCTCTCTTGCTCTGTCTCCATACTATCTGTACGTTCATTTTGGTCTGCAAGCTCTTGTGTAACACAGATCTTCTATGTTGGTCCACAGTTTGACCCGGTGTGTGCATTTCCCCACCTTCTCCATGTCGTCCCAGTTGGTGATGATGCCGTGTTCAATGGGGTATTTGAGAGTGAGGATACCTCTCTTGCTCTGGGCCTCATCTCCTACGTAGCTGTCCTTCTGCCCCATGCCCACCATCACTCCCTGGAGAGAGACAGATAGAATGGTGTTTAGTGTTAGGGTCGGGGCAGGATACATGCAATTACAATTGCATACAATTGCACTCACTGTAAGTTGCTATGGGAAAAGAAATGTAATTACCTAATTGAATTGAAATTAAATATTTAAACTTAACAACTTCTGGGATTAACACGTATGAGGCAAGTTCTCTGGAACAAACTAAAATCTGTGAAATGGTTACTTTAAGTGAAATTGGGTATTATACTTTTACAAAAGTAACCAAACACTTAAGTTTAGCTGCAGGAATGGCACCCTCTACAGGTTGAACATGGTTTATTGCAATTGCTTATGATATTGGCTCAATTAAAGATGTAATTTCTTGTGTTTTTAATGGCAGGTGACAAGTGCATTTCACTTAATAACCTGGTTTCTACCTGTAGAGGGTGCTGTTTCATGTGGTTTGATTTTAGTTTATTTGGTCTTCACTATTTGATCTTTACATGTAATTAGGGTTTATTTTCACGTTGAATTATACTTGCATGATTATAACAGATTATGTTGCAAGTCTCAAGCCTTCTCACAACTATACTAGCAACCACTTCAGTTGCAATGAATGAGGAAAATGTTAGCAGGTGTGCTAAAAGTCAAACACAATAGTGTGGGTAAAACATTCAAAAAAACAGATTTACGATTTACAATTTACGTTTCTTAGGCACACGTTTTACAGAATTGTAACGTTTTGGCCAAGAGCCTACACTGGTTTGATGAAGTTCCTGTTTTTGGCATTTACATTTCAACTTCTTTTCCCCTCTTCCCCTCTTTATTGTGTGGGGATCATATTACTTAAAACCATCACATTTTAGTTCCTCTCTTCTTCACCCTGGCAGCAAGAATCCAAGCAACCAATCAGAAATCCTCATGACGTTTTCATATTGTACTGTGAACCAATGCTCTCGCTCACCTGGTGCCTTGGCCGACCCACGATGGAGGGAAACACGGCTCTGGGGGCGTCGTCCCCAGCGAAGCCCGCCTTGCACAGGCCGGAGCCATTGTCACACACCAAGGCAGTGCTCTCCTCGTCGTCACACATGGCTGCTGGAGTTAAGGGGCGTTCTACTGACACTTACACTGTCTCCACTGGAGAGTTATCACTGCAGGGAAAGGGAAGGAGATGGTTGTCATTGTGTTATTTAGATTTACATTTTACATTTACATTTACGCCTTCATCCAAAGCGACTTACAATTAGTACATTTGTCAACAGTTGAACTGGTTTACTGTCAGTTTTTGCAAGCAGATAACATTCTTTCGAATAAGGACAGCATCATGTAACAAGGTTCCTTCACTTATGCAGTTGCACAACATTACCCAAAGGTTTATCATTTACTCCTTAAAACAGTTAGTAATTACAATTATCAAAGTTATCATTCACACTTCAAGTTATTCAATCTTCAAACAGTAAATAATTGCTAACTGTAAAGTGCTTAGTATTCTAAGAGCTGATCTAGCAGAGTAGAAAGAAGGGTTTATATTATATATTATATTATATTTAGAGATTTAAAAGATGGTTTTGTTTAGTGTTCCTATATTTCCAATCAGAGAATAGACTGAGGTTGTATGTTTAAAGACATCATCAGTTTATAGGTCCCTAGGCCCTACAGACTGTCAGCTCAAAGCTGTGTACTATTAAAGGATTAGATGCCAACTTGGCACTGCCAACATAGTGTCTGTGGCCCCTGTCATATAAGGACAAATATTATTCCTTTAAGGGCGAGGTCGATGGTGAGAGAGAGAGAGTATGTGTATGGTGTGTGGGAGTATGTTTGTGTATGTGAATGTATCTCAACTTCAGTCCTCACATGGCCACACCCAAATACATTCCAATTGTTATTGCAGTTGACATAACTGGTGAAAATGTTTTCTTTACCAAGAATGTGTCTATGGCATTTTTAGTTTTGTAAAAAGTATATATTGTTGCACAGTTGAGCATAAGAAGGTTGAAAGGCTACAAAAGCTCAATAAATGTATTATCACACACACACAAAAATATAGCAGATCAGCCAACAAAAGGTTAAATCAGTAAATTGCTCATCTAAATAAATTCTGCTGATCTGTAAAACAGATTCCAGTTATCACCCTCTCCTTTTCCCTCCTTCTCGCTTGGTGTGTACGATAGATCTTTAATGAATGAGCAAGGCACTCTGGGAAAACTTCCTAATTAGGGCATGGTGCGGAGTCATGACTGTCTTTGGTCTGGTCTGGTGTCTCCTCCCTCCCCTGTTTGCTGCTGATGCCTTTATGTCTATAATGCCTCTGTCCCTTTCTAATCTAGTTTTTCACTGTTTTATTTTTGAACTATCTCTCCTTCACGGGTTTGAGTTAACCTTTTTGTCCAGCTCTCGCTGTCATTGTCTGTCTTTTCCCTTATTTATGCTAGCCCTCTCTCTCTCTCTGGTGACCCGCCACTACCAAAACATTTACAGTAGAGGGGAAAAGGGGGACAAGGTGGTGTGTGTGTGTGTGTGTGTGGGTGTAGCTGTGTGAGAAGAGCCGAACATCTCCTCACCCCGCCTCCAGACAGATCCAGTTGGACCTCCATCGAACGCTTACAAGCAATCAGCATTTCTCCTCTCCGTCCAGCCCCTCCCTCCAAAAGCTACAGCGTGTTTTATCGGCCTTCTCCTGGCAGAACCCTTCTATTGGCTACTGCCAGGGACTTAACAGGTACTTCTACGATCTACGATCGGTGCGTAAGAATTGCGCAGCTCAGTCCAGACTCTTCTCTGTCCTGGCGCCGCAATGGTGGAATGAG
>JAODLI010000215.1:0-12214 GCA_027575585.1 Percopsis omiscomaycus | reverse complement strand
CCCCTCCCCCGCACACACACCCCGCCCATCCTTCCATCTTCTCGTCTCTCATCCCCCCTTCACGCTTGGCAAACCCGGCCGCGGGACTTACTTTGCTGCATTCTAAAGAGTGCCGGCTCCATGTCTTTATCACGGCCGGGGCCCGAGCGATCGGAGACGTCTCGTCGCCAACACGTGACAGGCAGGCAGACATGCTGGCGGACAGGCTGGCACGGGATTGGTCTCTGGGTGTGTCCTTCACTCTGACAAGCCCATTACTTTTCGACAAATGCGTATTAGTCATGCCATATAAGCATATTCATTACAGACGCCCTATTGAATAAGACACAGGCTACTTTCAATATGCCTCGCATGTTATTACATTTCAGTAATAAATAGGCTAAATAGGCTACGGCAGAAATGATGGACGTCGACATCAGCTTGGGTGGTGATTTCCTCGCAGTTGCATTTAACCAATTAATGATATAATTAAATAACATCCCGACATAACACCGTGTCATATACTGTATATATGGGAAACGTCGGCGGGACAGTTCCTACAGATTTCCTACTGACTTTATTGCACTACGGGGATCGGTAAATGCAATAAGAGCGCGTTTATGGTGGGACTCTTAATTTGGAGTGCTCGCTGACGAGTGGGCCCTCTCAGTAGACACTTCTGCCACCGCCTCTGCAATGACTGGCCACCAGGGGGGCTTTAAACGAACAACAGATGGGTGTGTTTGTGTGAATAAAAGACAACGGGGGGCACTGGATATGTGAACAGCATGTGTGTGTGTGTGTGTGTGTGTGTGTGTGTGTGTGTGTGTGTGTGTGTGTGTGTGTGTGTCAATAGCCCTAAAGAGAAATGGCAGATCCCATCACCTTTACATCTCCTATCTCATGTCTGCAGCTTGATCAAATGCTGACTGTGTGTGTGTGTGTGTGTGTGTGTGATTTAGGAGTATATGTACTGAGCGTCAGAGGGGAAATAAACAAGAAACTGAGGGGCACAAGCCCGTGTCACAGAAACACACACACACACACCACGGTACACACAGATATCTCCGCCACATCTTTGTTTTATCTACCCCTCCTCTTGCCTGCGTCTCATATTTTTCCACCTTGATTAACCCCCCTATACCTCCCGCAGTTTCAGCCCACCTCCCTTCCTTCCTTTCGTCGCAGAATGACTTCCTGTATTCTCCCGCAAGCTCTCCCTCTAGTCTTGGGCTGCGTCAGCCCTAGTCCTTTGTTTTGCGAGGGCAGGCAATTTGTAGTGCGTCCCGCTTTAATGGCGTCGCAGTGCCAATTTATCCCTGCAGGTGGCCCTTCAAAAAGAGCAATTTCACATGCAGACTCAAAGAACAATTTCCCAGAATGCACACCTTTGCGCCGCTATGCTGAATCAATGGCAACGATAGCTGCCGGCAGACCTGGAAAACAGCTTTTTTATATAACTTTCTTCACAGCGATGAATGACTTTTTTTTTTTGTTTAATGTAAGAGATTTATCGTGACAAATGTCTTACAAAGACCGCTACTTATGATGTCTGTTACCGGTGGTATTGAACCACATACCTAGCTTATAGCTCTTTGCCTTGAATATATATTTAAACTTCCCTATGTCTAGCACGTATATATTTAACATTCCAGGGACTCCAGCAGTGGCAGGCGCTAACGAGGCTTGGGTGTAGTGTTTCATAGCGTCTTATCCCCCTTGTAGCCTCTAGTGTCTCATCCCCTTCAGAGCGTGGGGTAGGGTTGAGCCGGGGGGGTGGGGATGGGACAAAGCCTCACTCCTTTGGTTGTTGTCGCCTTTGCTCCGCCGATGACTTTATCCTGCCTTTTCCTACCGCCGCTGTCGCATGAGCGCGTACGTACTGTAAACTCACACGCGTCTCTCTCTCTCTCTCTCTCTCTCTCTCTCTCTCTCTCTCTCTCTACTATCTCTTTCCATTCACATTCTCTCAGTAACAGCCCCTGCTCTCCGGGGAAATGAATTAGTAATATTTATGATGAAGCCCTCTCTGATCTGCTCCCCCCCCCCCCCCTCTCTCTCTCTCTCTCTCTCTTTCTCTCTCCAGCTCTCTCTCCCATGTCTCATCTCCCTGGCGCATAAAATGACACTGATCTTATCGGCGATACCTATGTAGTCATCTGGCAGACAATCTATCTCTCCGTCCATCAAACCACCAGGAAGAGCGATGACTCGCGCTCGTCGCTTTTACGGGCCGCTGTTGGCAAGCCAAGGCTGTGACGAAACCACATAAAACAAGTCTGTGTGGCACACCTGAGGCTCTCGTGCATTAACATGCCGTTTTTGTGTCTTGTGTCAACTACCGTGGGGGTTGTGTGTGTGTGTGTGTGTTTGAGCGCTGTACCTCTCAGGTTTCTGGGACTAGGCCGGAGCACAGATCAAGTGTTGACATTCCAAGCGAGAGAAACCTATTTCACAGTGATATTTTGGCTTATCGTGTTTCCAGTACGTCAAAAATGACCTCTGAAATCACTTCTTCGGGTGTTAACTTGTATTTTCTGCGCTGTATGTTTCATTGAAAATGAATTGCTCTATCACTGGGGGTTTCAGGTTTAATTTTGTCTCTAGCCAAGGATGTTTACATAAAAACATTGCCTGCTTTCAAGAAAAATAACTGATTTGATAGGAAGAGTTGTAGGAAACGTTGAAGTTACAGCTTGCTGTCCTTTTAGTCAGCATTCCATTGAAATCGGAACAAGGAAAACTCCAATCCCCAACTCAAAGAAATTGAATGGAACAACCGTTTATGTTGGATTTCAACATTTTTGGCAGGATTTCTCTGGACTGAGTTGTCCGAGGTCAATCTGACGTCACAGCAACACGGCTGCACCTGCACTCATATGGTCAAAAGCTCTATGCACACCAGTGGCGGCTGGTGACTCCAAACATTGTGGAGGACAGGAGGAAAATCAACCCACGGTCATAGTTGGCTACTAATCTCTACTTTTTTTATGTTCAAGTTATGGTATGTTCTTATGTTCTAATGTATCAATAATCCAACTAGCAACCAAATGCCAACTAAGGTAAGGTAATGCACCCGAAGTTTATCCCCATCTTCTATAAGGAATAAATATAATATGTGGGGGGGGGGGGATTGTTTTCTTGCATTTCTACACTATCTGACAAATACCAACTTCAATCTTTCTAATTCTGCCTATTCTAAATACCTCGGGTTTACCGCACCCTGTAAATCTGACTGAATTCCAGTTGCCAAACAAAAGGTCTCAAAAGTTTGTACAATCTAGAAACAGTTTCTATAAAACCAAACAATTAAATGTAGGCTATTATCAGGATGTCCCAGGTTCTGGGTTAGCTCGCCATCAACACATGTTCCAGCACCATGTATTCTGGTTGTTGATTAGTAAGGGAGGACCTCCTCCCTTGGAGCACCATTTTACGTATTTTGGCCAATAACCGATTAAATTGATATACGAGATACTGCCCTAAAGAGGACAGAGGGACCCCGCCCTCCTCTTCCCTGAGCAACCCCCCACCACCACTTCACACAAACTGCACTGCACTTTCTCCTCTTGCCTGCCCTGCAGGTGTCGCTGTTGAAGGATTTTAAGCAGAATTTCAAAAACTGATTTTTTCCAAAGAGAGAAAATTTATTTTATAAATTATGCTGAGTTTTGGTAATGGTTTATTTCAAACATTTTTTTTACTTGAGAACACATCTAACATAAATCTAAAGTACTCTGTAGCATTTATGTTATGTTAGACTACTAAACTACTAGGAACTAGCAACCTGTTCCTATCATTTTAAAATGTATTTGTTTTCATAACTATTTGTTTCAATAGACTTAGCTGTCGGATGGCTAGCTTTTAGCTAGCTAGCTGTTTAGCTAGCTAGCTTTGCTAGGTGAATATGAAATAAACACAACTTTGCTAAAGGCGTCCATGTTTTACAGAACAGCTCTCAGAAGTGGGTACTACCAACTATGAATAGAATGCAACATACCTCCTGCCATTTACTATTTTATTGTGTATTTTATTGTGCGTTTTGTTTGCTTATTCTTGTAGTGTTGTCTTGTCGCCATATGTAGGATGAAGCAAATTTATTCAGTGGCGGAAATTGATTAATTGTCATATTCTAATGCCAGCACAAAATACTTCCCTGAGCATTAATCCACTTTGCGTCTCTTGATATTTTATCTTCCTGAGAAACCTACATTCCAGAGTGGTAAGGGTAAAAATGGCCGTACTTCATTTCAAATTAAGTGGACATCTTATTTTTAGGCATCAAACTACAGCCTTTTTGCATTTCAATGTATCCCCGAGAGACTTCCGCAGTGCACAAATCATAAATTATTCAGATACAGTTTACGTAGGAAAACATGTTTTACTAAATCACTACATGGAAACAAGGGTCGGAGATTTCAAAGCATCGCGGCCATACCATTAAAGGTATGGCGATATTACAACGCTTAGTCGGTAATTTCCCCACAGAGTAGAATCTGAATAGTCACTGAAGAGAAAACATTTTGAATGTGATTCCTGCTCATTTGATGCTGTTGGTGGTCGAGTGGCTTGTTAATTTAAGAGATCATCATTCAATACCCAAGACTCTTGTTTATTCTCCAACTTCTAGCCTGCCTTGTATCCCACATTGCACCACATTGATTAGGACTGTAACGATGGGCGTGCACAGGCCATGCACGCTCTGTGCCTCCCGGCCTGGCTGCGCACCTGTGGGGGGATTAGCCCCACACAGGTGTGACCCCTTAGTTTCGATTAGGGATCATATTTAAGTTTCCCAGCAGCACTAGGTGCTGTCGGTCATTGTTTGTTTGTTTTACAACTGTACGTTGTGCGTTCCTTTATTAAAACTCTAATATGAGTACTCTCCTCTCCTGCCTTCTTGCGTCGTCCTCTGGCTTGCGCTTACACTCGCCACCCCACTATGCACAACGTTACAAGGACCATGATCTCAGCTGAGCTCAGCTGATGGTAAACCCCATGTTGGCATGAACGCTACAACCATCCAGCTATCCAATTAACAGTTAACTGTGGGCAGTTTCATTTGAAAAAAAATTTTAAAGATTTTTCTGGCAATAGATTGAAATACAACAATGCTAATTACCGCATGCAGACTTAAAATTAGTCAAATTGTTATCACATTGATGACTATCTGTCCAAACAGTCCCAGATGTGTAAAAAAGTGTCGCAAGTATATCCGCTCAATGGTTTTTCTCTTTTTTCTTTTCTTTGTCATTGCGTCAGTTGAAATCAGACTGCAGCGCTGAGAGCACCGACGCAAATGAAAAAAGCTGCCCAAACACATTTTGAGTCCTGATGCCTTTAGTTAATGAGACCCAAAGGAAAGGGTGGTTAACTGTGGTGCGTCTGCCAATGAGGCCTCTGAAGAAAGTCCTGAAATACAAAACCCAATTATCATTTTAACCAAAAAACAATCTGTACTTTAGCCTACTTTCGCTCAACTGTATCGCCTCCCCCGGGCTAAAGAAATCCCCTGGCAGAGCTCAAAAAACAGCACAGCACAACAAACCCACTTAGTTCCTGGAATCATATTGCAGATGGGTAAAATATTTCGTGGGCACCGCGAAGAGATGAGCCCACAAAGGGGGGCCCACTTTCTTCATGTAAAAGGGCATAAAATACATTTGATACCTGGTTCACACACTGCGGTGTAATCCTCTTCCTCCACTAAATGCCACGAGGAATAAGCAGTGTTGACCTTCAGAGGCGCAGGGGCCTGGATTTAAGGGTGTCTTTTTAAAAGCCTGGGTGTGTAATTGAGTAGAGCAGCGGGTGGCTGGCTTTGATTGTGCTCTCACGAGGACAAGAGTGCACACACACACACACACACACACACAGAGCAACAAGTAAATGCACACGTATACACACAGAAATGGCCACAGACAAGCTGCAATAGACACAGTTTTGCACTCATATGCAGTACGCAGTTATACAAACCACACTGCATGTAATCTAAGGTAACAGATAAGCACGCATGCACGCGCACGCACACACTGGCAACAGCCAGGAGGTCTAACTGGGAAAAAGTGCAGCTTCAGCCGAGCCTTTGGCACCATGAGTGCCTTTATCTCCCCCCAAAACATATCACAATGCATCCTGTTCCTCTTTCTAAACCCCTCTGGTCGCTAAAACAAGCCGGTCCAACTCACCAGCTCCCACCAGGGCCCCAGCACAATTAGCTAACCCCTCAAGGATATCAATAGCTCAGCATTGGCATCGCGGCAAGCTTTCTGTTGGAAAGCGTTTCCTAATCGCCTGCCCGCTTTATTACGACTCCTCTTTCTCCACCTGCGCCACCTGTTGCTGTTATGTCTATCCAACGCAAATACTGGAACCAGCGGAATTTTCTAAGAATAGTAATCGCTTTGATGCTTTAAGCTGTTACTGATACAGTGGGGGGGAAACTTTTTTGTGAACTTTATGTAGTTATCTGGATTTCTGCAATAATTCGTCATAAAATATGATCTGAGCTTCATCAAAGTCATAATAATAGACTAACACAATACCTAATAAATATTAATAAACATGCAAATGAATTAACTAATAAAATTGCTTAATGTAGAAGGTGTCAATTGGCCCCTTTACCAACTAAAGGGAAAGGTAACTACCAGCTCTGCATAAGTGCCTAATCATGGGTTGCAGTGGTTTGTGTCACGAGCAATCCACAACCCACCTACTTTCAACTGCCATTCAATTTCAGTTTAATTGCCATTCAAATTCAGGCTGGAAATTGTGAAATTTTATCTTGTCTTGACAAGACACAGGTTACCTTGACGACCTGTGTGCTGTGACTGTGTCTTGTGACAACCTGTGACAAACACATTCTGACAAACACACACAAAATGTACTTTTTCATGCTAGAATTATCTAATTAGATGTTGGTTACAAATAATTGCTAGTTGGAAGAGAAGGGAAGATTTGACCAGAATCAATTTTGAATAATTCACCTCACCTTGACACGTCAAATCTAAACATGACCCTACTACTCCCTAATGATAGAAATCTTTGACCCAGTGATGAAATAACTGAGTTACTTTGATAGTTGCTGGTGTGTGTGTGTGTGTGTGTGTGTGTGTGTGTGTGTGTGTGTGTGTGTGTGTGTGTGTGTGTGTGTGTGTGTGTGGTTTCATGCAGGCATTTGCCTGGCACAGTATCTCACTTTGGGTGAAGCGCGGGGGGTTGTCATTGACGTCAGTAAGCCTGACTGTGACAGTGGTGGTCCCGGACAGACCCCCAAGGTGGCCCCCCATGTCCTTAGCTTGGAGCACAACGAGGTATTGGTCCTGGGCCTCTCTGTCCATGTCGGGCACCGCCGTGCGCAGAATGCCTGGTGGGAAAACACACAGCCGTATCAGGGATCACACACACACACACACACACAAAGACAAACACTTGAAAATGATACAATGTGTAAATGTGTCTTTGTAATTGATTATTGCCCCTTCTATACATACATGTATTTGATACAAAATGATACTTATTTTCTCCCACATGCATCTATAATTAACATCACCCCATGTACACATTCGTCCGGCTGACATAACTCACTTCCTGTTAACGGCCTCATTCTACTACATAAGAATGGTTGTTGCACATCAACCACTGGCTGTGCTAACCAAACAGCCGGACAGAAAACCCTGGCCGAGCCGTCTGAACCGCTCAAGGTGAATCACGCCCCAACCAGGGCTGTTAAGAATCCTAGCAAACACCAGGAACGTGTCAAGGTTTTCTGAGCCGAATTCATAACCAACCAGAATGAATATCTGAGTGCAAATTTTGACAGGGAGCGGGTGAGCGAGAAGTGATTGAAAAGACAGAGAGAGTGGGCAAGCAGAGGAACAGAGGGAGGACGCACTCTGAATGCTAAACCCATGCTAATAGCGTAGTGTCATGGTTAATACGCGCGGGGTGGAAGCAGGCTAGTATTTGCCAATTAGCATTTCAATAACCACTGTGTCTTTTTTTGCTCTTTACAAAAGGGCTTGTCATGTTAACACAATCAATTACAAAACATTGGCATTCAATGAACAAGACACAAATTATCGGTCAACTCTCTCCCATGTGGACAAAATCAAAAAGCACACACACACACACACACACACACACAATTAAATACAGTCACAACTCATCTTTCAAGTACACTTGATTGTCACTGTTTATATGCATGCAGCATGCATGCAGTTTATCTACATTTTACGCACCAAGCTAAAACAATAAATCCTCAAACCCCAAAACAACAACAAAAAAAAACTCCCCTGTGACACACCTAGATAAGCGTTGGTTCCTTTGAACACAACCCGTAGAATAGTTGACAGCCAATGCAGCCCTCAATGATGAACCTCCCCCACCCCCACCTCCCTTTGAGCGCTTGTCTCGTCTCTTTTACCCCGTACAGAAATAATAACGGGAGGCGTTTGTTGCGTTTTTGTTCGACGCGCATCGACCATGGCAGCATGAATACATTGCTGCCAACTCGTACTGGAACAGAGGCGGGGAAGGAGAGAGCAAGCGGGGGGCGGTGGAGAGAGGGAAGACAGTGTAGTGGAACCACCCCCCCAACCTTTTCTCCTCCTTATTCCCAAGAAGAGATAAGAAGACTAGAACCACAGGAGAACCCTGTGTGAAAACACCTCCTCTCACAGGTCTGCTAGACGAACCGGGACACAAAAGAACATTTACATTAAGGGCATCTGACCTTTTAACACATTTATTTTGCTAGAGCACGACACCTCCTGTCTTAGGAACTTCCTAATATGGACTTTCACCTACACATGATGGTGGTAAAAAAGAACTTTTGCTCACTAAGAAAATTTGGAATAGCCTGCCTTCGCACGTGAGGTCTTCTCTTTCTCTAGCCTTATTTGTATTCTCTGTCTTTTGATAATTCGTAGCCTAGGTGCTTAATGTTACAGAACGTTTTTAAATTGTACGGTACAGCACTATGGTGAAATAAATCTTGATTTGACTTGACCTTACTTATATAATCTACACTAATTTTATGTAATTAATTCACATTTGTATTTAAAGTAATCTACTCGTGTCACGGGGCTACTGTGTGTGCCTTGGGTTGTGTGTGTTTTTTCCGTTGTTTTTCCTGCCTGTTGTATGTCTTCCCCTGGAAGAGGTGGAGGGGGCGTGGCCAGCACCTAGCTGAAGTTCGCACAGCTGTGGCCAATTCCCTCATCTACCCTGAAGGCTCTTATACCTAGACGGAAGACTGCAACAGTGTCAGATTATTGTTTCTCACCGCTGACGGTATCACAGGCTTATCTACGTTGTCGTTCTATTCTCTCGTCCTAGTACTCTGTCTGACCTTATGGTTTTTCTGTGCAGACACAACGGACCTCCTGCTGACTACGTATCCCCACTACCTCCTTCTCCAGTACCGAGCTCACCCGGATTAGACTGCAGGCTGAGCCACCTTTTTTATGTGTTTATTTATGTTTTTATTTTGAGAATAAACTATTCTCTTTTACATCAGTTTCTTGGTGGTGTCTCAACACTCTCGCCCCCCTACCAAATGTATGTTCTATCTAATTTGGACCGGCGGCATATCTCGCTGTCGGTCATTTGTTAGGACATACCTGTGTTTATGTTTATGAGTATGCTGTGGTTTACTTTTCCATTAAAACTACGCTTTGTGCGTTTACTGCTCCCAGGCCTGCCTGTGTTTTCCTCCAGCTAGCACATACTCTCGCCTTCCTAAATACACACTCTTCTCTGTCCTGGTGCCGCAATGGTGGAATGAGCTTCCTGCAGCAGTCAGACCAGCAGAATTACTGATCTTCCGCAAGAGACTTAAAACCCACCTCTTCAAAATCCACCTCAGTACCTCGGGGGAAAAAAATCCTCCTTCTTTCCTTTCTTCTCTGTTAGATCAGCTCTTAAAATATTAGGCACTTGCCGGTATTTAGGCTGATAGAAATTAATTACTAATTACATTTAGCAGTCGCTTTGGATAAAATGCTATAAATGTAAATGTTAATGTACAATTAGCAATCCTTGATGTTGTGGCAAAATGGCATAGATCAAGGTATGGCTCACACATTTGTCTATATTTAGCTATAATGTGAGACTCTTTCCTCTGTGTCAGTATCATATTGTTTTAACACAGTTTATATTTTTTATTCTATGAACTTCTGCGTTACCGGTTACTGTGCAGCACTTTGTAAAATGTGTTTGCTTTTGAAATTAATATTGGTATTATTATTAGTATTATTAATATTTATTAATTAATTACACTATACACTATAGTCTAGCCTTTATTAGGCTACAATACTGTATGGCCTAGTCACAATGACTGATGTTGTAAGATGTCTTGATTCCTGTTTTGTGACTTTTCAAGAAACGGAACATCATTTGCTAATAATGTGTATCTATCAGTGTCACAACTTCTTTTGTCTTGTATGTATGTAGAAATATTTGTTGACTAGACAGCTTTTGGGTGATCTCCTACGTGATTCTGAGATGTTTCATCAATAAGTTTCTAGTATAGATGTGAAATTCACAAGAAAATTACATCAACCAGTGCATGGGTAGTGAGGCGCTTACCTCAGGTCAGTGATGTGCCTGAACGCGTTCATTGAACTTTGAACTAGTTCATGTAGAAAATGAACTTTCCCATCACTGCCTCAGGTAAGCAGAACTAAATAGAGTCAAGACAACATCACTGGAGCACAGCTTTGGTTTTGAAGTGATCACTTAAAGGACCACTCCTCAATCAACGGACTAGGTTTAGGGTTAGAAGAGTGCCCCTCCCACATAGTTGCACAAGACAATTTAAACCATTTCACTGTTAACTCTGTTAACATTTTCATTCTCTCATTATTCGTCATCTCACATATCGTATTTTTATAATAATATTTCCATTTGTAAATAACATTTTATTTTATTTTATACTATTTCTTTATTGTTTTACTATTTTATATACTTTATTATATACATTATTATAATTATTATATTATATTTATAACATTTAGAATATTAAATATTATATATTTGATTGTATTCTTTATTTCTACTTATTTGTACGTTTGAACTCTGGGATGCTGGTAGGGAATACTTGATTATACTTCAATCTAGAATCTTTAAATCAAAAAGTTGGGAGCAACTTTTCAGGGGTTCTGTGTGTGTCCCTTGAAACCACTTCATTACCATAGCTAAACAGGAAGGTTCAAGATTGTAATAATGCCATGCAGCAACCTTATACTATATACACCTGTGGCTGAATAATAGAACTAGTGAAAACAGAGGTCAGTCAAAATCAAGCACCCACTTGACATCTGAGAGGGTCTCGCTGGTGAACTCTAAGATGTCCGCTGCTGTGCCAACGAAAATGAGGAGTAGCTGTGACAGCTCTTCCCGCGTGACTCCGCCCCCTAATGGGAGCAGCCACTTTCCAACAATGAGGAGTATGAGGAGGACCTGATGAAGAGCCAGAATCCAGTCGTTGGGACAGACTGTGGACAACAGTTTCTGGTGGTGGAAAAGAACGGACAGCTTTTATCGGGGGGGCTTAACTCTTTTATATATATATATACAGTATATATATATACATATATACAGTATATATATATATGTATATTTATATATATATATATACAGTATATATATATATATATATATATAATCTTATTTAGTATGTATGTATTCAATGGTCCTTTGTTATTATAAAAAATTCAGAATATCATCGTATACTATGAATCTCCACAGTGGAGGGAAAGTGACATGCTGTCTGCATTTTTTTGCATGAACACTAACAATTGTTTTGCTGATAGGCTACTATGAGAATTGGTGTGTCATTAAAAAAATACATCACATTGATTGTCACAACTTTCTTGAAAACAGAACAGGGCAAAATCTTTTATGTCTGCTCAGCAAATTCTGGCTGTTGTATACGACATATGAGTCTAGTCTTTTCATGATTTAGACTAAAAATAAACCTGTGCCTAACATTCTTGTTTTATACAGTACTTCTCCATTTTTCTTAAATGTTAGCAATGTCAGCAAGAAAAAGCACCCATGATTAAAGTTGCTTCAAGTTTGGTTCTTACAAAGCATATCGCCCCCTCTTTATTTGTTTTTTTTAATTTAACATGGTGTTCTACACGCACCGGCCGCGCCAGGGGGGGTCTTGGGGGGTCTTGGGGGGTCTCAAGACCCTCCCAAAAAAACGCCTTGACCCCCCCTTTGGGGG
>JAODLI010000214.1:0-12214 GCA_027575585.1 Percopsis omiscomaycus | reverse complement strand
ATAACACACACACACACACACACTATACCTCCCCCCTACATAACACACACACACACACACACACACACACACACACTTATTAGAGTCAATTGATAATGAAGATAGTTCCTGTGAGATTGCTGTTCAAACCGCATATTTGCAGCAGAAGTACAGTATACTGTAGATTCCCCATTCATAAATAATTTGTCGTAGTGTTATGTTGGGTCGCCTTTCTGTTCCTTGTCATTTCCTTTATTATGTCCTCTTTTGCTACTGCATCTAAACAACTACTAAGTAGTACTGAAATGAAATTACAGTTAATAAAGTGTACCAATGTTGGCAAAGTAATCCAGTGCATTTGCTGCTGGTCCGTGGTACACCATTTTACCACTAACAAGCAAGGTAAGTGTGTCAAAAAGCCTGTAGATGGAATAGCGTGGCTGGTGGATTGACATTATGATAGTGCGTCCATTACTGGCCATTCTGAAAAATAAATAAAACATGACTTATTTCACTTTAAGGCAAGGTGCACAAATACAAAAAAAACAAAAAACAAAACACAAGCAGCAATTTGTTAAAAGTCCTATAGGTAAACAAGATATACAGTGTTTTTTCACACTACTGACTAAAATGTGATGTTTTATTGCGGTGACAAAAGCAATATAAAGCAGTTTTTCCGTTTTTCTCCTGGCTATATACTACAAGGAGCAATATCAGGTTCTATATCAATATCAAGTCTGGCCCGGACGTCAGTGGTCTTTTTTCATTGGTAGAAGCAAGACAAACAAACATTTAACTTTCCTTCTTTACTTTTAGCACAGTGAATACCATTCACAGATTAACAATAATTCTCCCTTGCCTTTTAAGCAGCAGTAGGACAGAGTTAGCAGTGCTGGCATCTAATCCTGTGGTTGGTTCATCAAGGAACAGGACCGAAGGATCAATGATTAACTCCATTCCGATGTTTGTTCTTTTTCTCTCCCCTCCAGATATCCCCCGGATCATCTGTGTGCCTACCTTGGAAAATTACCACACAATTTTAGCATATTTGAAATATGCCCTGTTCAGGGTTGGAATATTATTTATCTGCTTCAGCTGTGTGGAAGACAATTGCATGTTTATGCTATATCCCTTATACAATATTATTAATCATACAGTAAAATATAAATTTCTTATGCTTTACGGCAAAGGCCTAGTCTGTAGCAGATTCTCTATCATGACTGAAAACTAGTTGTTTCCACAAGGAAACTATAACTTCTAAGTGATATGGATGTTTATAAAGATTTTAGAAACGGTTCCCTTCAACTACAGGCTTGTCTTTGTGATCGAAGGATCTGCCTCAGAACATTCATTCGAGTTAACATTTAACTTGGGTTTTCTTCCTTAAGGTGGAACTTTAACTAAGATGCTATGGGAACTGTATACCTTTGAGTCAGCGACCTTGGTGAGGCCAAGTTCTTTGATGAGGTGATTTATGCGAGCTTCCTTTTCCCTCTCTGGCACAGAGCTAGGCAAGCGCAGAGCGGCAGAAAAGCGCAAATTCTCTCTCACCGTCAAAGTTCCCATGACTACATCATCCTGAGAGTTAAAAAGGGGTCAAGGTCAGCACTCAGTCACTATGAAGATCAGTTATTTTTTATTATTGATGAGTTACAGTGTTTTATAAGAATATGTCTGTTTGTATGGAACATAAAGGATTAAGATAAATGGATACCTGAACCACATATCCAGAGAGGCACTTGAAGTTTGGAGGTTGTGGCGCTCCGTCAATAAGGACTTCTCCTGATAGACCTAAAGGGTCCTTTCTCGCAGCAAGAACATCAAGGAACCTTCCAATGACGTTTGAGAAACAAAACTAATTTAACTTGATTTATGTGAAGTGCAGGGGGCTGCCACAATATACTGTCAATGAGCGATGTAAAATCTAAGGAGATGTACAGTCGATTAAATACAGACTCACGAGGACTTTCCACTTCCAGTTGGTCCAAGAATAGCATTCAGGCCAGGTCTCATTATTCCACTGAAAGACAAAAGCACAATATTAATGTCAGGTGAAACAACTATACCATACTTCTACTACTTAAAAAATACAAGTTTCGGCAGCAAGAATATGGCGGTGCATCGTCCTTCAACAGAAAAATTAACCCGAACCTAAATACAATTAATGATTTCAAAAGAACCAAATCTTGATATTATACCTGCTTCTCCATACAGCTGCATGGTTTCATACAAAAACATGTAATTTTAATTATTTGGATTTATATACTTCAAATATTTAAATATTTAAAATAGCTGAATTATGTTACAGATGTGATGGACATTTATACTAATACAATTTATACTATAGTGTAGTGTCAGAAATAAATAAAAGATCAAGTCTTACAAATTAAAACGGTTACAAAATAGTACCACAGACATAACAGAATTACAAATGAATAAGCCTTGTAGTAGATCAAGTGATTACATTTAATTGGTTTCCCTGGCAGACTTGTTAGTTTAGCAGAGATTGAAAGACACCATGATTAATATAACATAATTAACACAAGGCGGTAAATGAACCAAAAACTTGTGTGAAATGGCTCATTCTTCCATGGGAAATGTCAGGTTTGTTTAAGGCAGTAATCCACAAGTCACAAAAAATAACTATGGTTCCTACACTTGTGGCATAACACAGTAGAGTTTACTTATATTAAGTTTTACAGGTGTATTTTATTGTTTTTGTATAAAAAGTAGTCTTAGGGGATGGCAACAGCATCTGCAATGCCTTCCCCCGTATCACTTAAGATGCTACTATGAAAATTATATTCATGTGAATGATTTTGTTTGTTTAATTTTTGATGTAATCATAGTTGTACCAACTTGATGGCATTTCAGTCATTTTTGAAATTTAAATTGTTTAGATGTCAAAACAAAACACACACCTAATGTTACTTGACCAAGTGAATTTGTGTGCGAGTATTAGCAGTTTAAAAACAAAACTGAGCATCGACTGGTCCCCAGGACAAGATCATAGCATGCCATTGATATCCAATGCAATTAGATTGTTAATATAACAATCAAACAAACAAATTCTTCTCAATTCTTTACAGTGCGGTTCTAGTGCTCTCCAATATCAGTGTCTATAGGCACACTCAGTAAGCAACAGAGGGACATATGAATTTCTATGGTTTATGGATTGTTACTCACTTGAGGCCCATCAGTATGTCCCTGGGAATGCTTTTCCTTCTGCAGAAGAACCCGGTCTTAACTTGCACTTTGTACTGGATGTTATGAAAGCTCACAGTAGACCCAAGTGGCTGCTTGGCCCGGTCCATAGTTGTTAGCCCTTTTGCCTTTCCATTGGTGCTAAACTCATCCATCATGGTAATGTTAATATGGTTGGTTCTCTCCATTATTCTCCACAGTCTGACAAATGCAAAGATGACAATGCACCGATGAAACAATCAATAATGAATCAATAATTTCTTGACTTAAGATAAATATGGTTTGGTTTGTTTTTAAAAAGATATTTGCACATAAAGTTATATATCCATTTATAAAACAAAAATTTACCCAAGTCAGGTGGTCAGTCTTGCATGTAGAAATTATGCTACAGTGATACCAATTTCATTTCAGTAAATACTTTCATCTCATAAAAATGAAACGTAAATACGTGTCCTATGTCCATATGTGTGTGAATGTGATATATTTGGGCATTTGTACACATTTCTGAACTATGGAAATATGAAAAACAGGATGAAAATGGTTTTGATCTACTTTAATAACTAGTCAGAGGTTGCACTGCTGTTTATTGTACGGAAAACATTTTAGCATCAGCTGCTGTAGATGTATTTTTTATACCAAAAAGGGACATTTTCAAATCCTCTCCTAAAACTTTCACATTTACATTTACAGCATTTGGCAGACGTTTTTATCCAAAGCGACTTACAATTAGTAGCTACATTTGTTAACAGTTGAACTGGTTAACCATCAGTTTTTGCAAGCAGATAACATGAACAGCATCATGTAACAAGGTTACTTCACTTATGCATTTGCACAACATTACTCAAAGGTTTATCATTTACACCGTAAAACAGTTAGTAATTACAATAATCAAAGTTATCATTCACACTTCAAGTTATTCAATCTTCAAACAGTAAATAATTGCCAACTGTAAAGTGCTTAGTATTCTAAGAGCTGATCTAGCAGATAATGCAAAATTAGCACCGAAATAAAAGCAAGTTTGTAAGAATAGAAAGTTCGTAAAACTCCCATGGAAACTCAAACATGCATCGTTAAACCTGCAATGTACCACAACGACGTTAACCTAATGTAGACTCAAAAAGTCATATAGGCCTATGCTATATTTTCCCATTCAATCACTTTCGCTTGTAGCGAATAGGCTACGTCGATAACAAAATATGATCTAATTTAGGCCTTACCCTGAAACCACCTGCTACCGGAAAATATGCAATATATTATTACACAATAAACAGGTATTAGGCTACTTGGGCTTCCTACCGAACTTGGAGATTGCTGCAGTCACTGTGGTGAAGCCGACATCTATGGGATGCGCGTGTAGCCAGTGCATTTATAGTGGCCAAGCTACGCGGTCAAGCGACGAACCTACTAGGTCTACATCAAGCACAGATTTACAACATCAGGACATGACAGGTGCTACATTGTTAAGTCTGCACTCAATTGAGGATTATGATTAATTTAGGATTTGAGAAGGCTGCGTGCTGTTTATAATCCCATATAAACACTTTGTGATTATGTGATTTGAGAGTCCCTGATTCCTAAATTCCTTCCTATAAAACACTATGGAATAGGCCTACACATAAATGCTAAGTAATGTGCTCACGTGATCTGAGGTACAATTGAGGTTCCAAAATTGAATATAGAACTAGTGCCCCAAAAAATTAAAGGAATACATCATCATCACAGTAGGCCTATAACACCAAGTCAATTAAACATCAGGGATATCAATCTGTCCAGTTAGGAAGCATACAGGATTGTGAATCAATGTCACCTGTTTTGTTGCAAATGAAAGTGACAACAGGTGCACTAGAGAGGTAACAACCCCCAAAAAGGGAATGGTTTTGAGGGTGGTGGCCACAGACAATTGCTCTCTTCTTTTTTCTTCCTGACCTGAAGGGAACACGTAATCATCACAGTATAACACCGTCAATTAAACTTCAGGGATATCAAATCTGTCCAGTTAAAAAGCATAAGCGATTGTGACTCAATGTCACCGGTTTTGTAGCAAATGAAAGTGACAACAGGTGCACTGGAGAGGAAACAGCAATACAACCCCCAAAAGGGGAATGGTTTTCCAGGTGTTGGCCACAGACAATTGCTGTCTTCTTATTCTTCTCTAGTTTTGCGTTTTGCTAGTGTCTTTGTCACTACTGGTAGCATGAGGCGGTACCTGCAGCCCATTCAGCGGTGTCTCCCAGTACAGTCTCAAGAGCATGGAGGAGATACCAGGAGACTGGCTTTTTTGTAGAGCTCCTCGCACAACGGAGCAGATACCGGTCCTGCTGCTGAGTTGTTGCCCTTCTATGGTCCTGTCCACCTCTCCTTATGTAACGGCCCATCTCCAGTAGTGACAAAGACACTAGCAAAATGCAAAACTAGAGAAGAATTAATCAAGAAGGATAAGGAGAGAGCAATTGTCTGTGGCCACCACCTGTAAAACCATTCCCCTTTTGGGGGTTGTCTTGCTGTTGCCTCTCCAGTGCACCTGTTGTCACTTTCATTTGCTACAAAACTGGTGACATTGAGTCACAATTCCTTATGCTTTTTAACTGGACAGATTTGATATCCCTGAAGTTTAATTGACGGTGTTATACTGTGATGATTACGTTTTCCCTTTTTTGAGTAGTGTATATAGGCTAGCTACAATACTTACTATAGTATAGCAATACAATTGTTATACTGTAGATTCAACTAAGTTGTGCTATATCTTATTGGAAGGACACTAACCTACAGTATACGATATGGTATTATGTAAATTGACAGGTATAGAGTATAACTTTATACAGTGATTTATGCGTAAACTGAACAGTGTAGTTTGTCGTATGTCTGAAATTAGACATTCCAATATTAACTGAAAAAAGGCACAAGTGGTCTTTTACATTTTAATTTGGACAGGCTATTCAATTGTATATCATGACTCACAATTGTGTCACAATCCACGGCAGAAACAGGTTGAAAGAATATTAACATAGATACGGATGGATACAAATGTACAGCAGCTGTACAATATACAACAAAATATAATGCGAATAGAAGGCTTATAAGAGTATAAGTGTACATTAAGTTTATATTGTCAATAAGTTATTTTATATGAAGAAAAAAAAATAACAGACTGGGTTACATCTAGTTTAAACATCCAGAAGTGTTCTACTCAACTCTGAGTGGGTTATGATTCAAAAATGAATAGCAAACACATAAGAGAAAAAGATATACAGTGGGTTTGACAAATTAACATTTCTTAAATGTAAATTTGTATATTATTAGTCACAGATGACATTAAAATAAACATTCATGTGTCATATATGGCTCTTGGCTAAGAGATTTTGTCTTTCGCGATTTATCAACTGTGCTTTGTACTGTCCAAATGAATCCAAAAGTTACATAAATTGGTATGGACGCTCAATAACATGCACAGCATTCACATTTGATTTGTTCAACAAGTAAATTTGACACAATAATCCCAGGAGACATACTGGAGAGTATAACAATATAGTATTTTGGTATGTGAATACTACTGACACTGTAAAATACATTGAGTCACTTTGTCTTATATTTAATTTACATAAATATAACTATTTACAAAACACTTAAAAATATGACATTTCCACAACAAAGTATTTTAGTACACCTGCCTTATCAGTGAAGATCTAAATCCTGCTTAGATTCTAAATTTGATTTTAAGTATCTTAAGTTAGATTCATCTAATGAATGATTAAAAACAGCATTACCTATCAATAACACATCCTACAACTACACTATAGCAATCATCTGATTTCTGTCAATTTCCCAACCATGAATGTGCAATAGAGTATCAATTAATTATGTAGTGCTTCAGTACAATTTTTCAATACAACAAAAGGAAAAGCTAAGTTTACCCTTGATCGTGTGACTCTTTCAACAATAAAGAGTGTCGGAAAGAATAAGGAAAACTGTCTGAAGTATATTCAGGTATATCAGGTGTCCCAATGAACAAGGTACCATATCAAGTAAGCTTATCATACCCTGCTTATCAAGTAAGCAGGGTATGAGAGCCAAATAAGTTCATATATTTTGTACTTTCTGAGGTTACTGTACAAAGCATCTTAAATAACACATCTGTACATCTGAAAAAGCTGTCCCACTGTCAAGTGTCTGTCCATAGAGTCAACAGAGGGGAGTTGACAAAAGAGCTAAGTTAAAAGTCTGTTGACCATAAAACCAATGGTTAAAAACCAGCAGTTCTTAAAGACTCTTCCATAAAAAAAAAAAAAGTCCTTTTTAAAATAAAATGCAATTTGGTTGAAAAAAAAAATATTTAAATAAAAACACCTTTGATAGTATGCTAATCTCTACAGATAATGCAGCACAAACTCCATATTTTTCCATTAAAAAAAAATAAAAAAAACTATCACAGATCTATGGGATTTCTGGTTTCCTAATGCAATGAAAGCTTGTAAGAAATGGACGTGTTCCAATTAAGTGCACATAAAACCCCTTTGCCTCTCATATAAACAAGCCTAATATGTTCAATGCTACCCTCAATGTTGTATCCCCAAGGCCTACTTGAGCATTCAAGTGCCGTTTGCACTCTGTAACGCACCCAAATTAGCACCCAATGTTGAAATACTGCATTGCACTTTGATAAGGTCCAAAGACCACCCCTTTTCATCTATTATGCCCAGCGACCACTGGACACAAAACTTCGGCTGAAAGAGTAGTTGGTACCAGTACTCTTCTGTTTTCCCCAGGCACCGAAGGGCACCACAATAATCGTGCTGTTGTCTTCCGAGCCGTATTGGAGAGCCTAGGAAAGACAGAAACCAGACAGGAATAAGCTAAAACACCAACATGCATGTAGTCACCGATTCTACTGATTCTCCAGCTGAACCAATGTAAAAACCTAAAGATGGTCGAAAACCCTTACCTGCTCAGATATCCTCTGGGCGGCCTCTTTAGGGTCGTGGCATTGGTTGATATTGTCACAAATCTCCTGGCTGTTCATGATGAAATTAATGCCATCCGTAGTCAGTGCCAGAAAGGAGTCGTGGACATGGTGCAACTAAAAGTGGAGCGAGATATTTAAAACCAATGCTACCACTTCTATTAACCATGCTAAACCAGCCTGTTGACACAATTTAGGGTATTTTTCAAAATGTAGCCAGCCAGTTTTAGACACCTACTGTAATCCTTTTTGTTTCAGGCTCAGCGATCACCCCCTTGTTCTTGAGGTCAAAGTCTCCAATGCTGCGTGTCATGGCCAGTCTTCCATTGACATTGGCCTGCCCCAGACTGTTCCATGTCACAAATCCTCCACTCTTCTTGATTCTTTTGGGGAATGATTGAGAGAGGAGGGAATATATTACATTAGTCCTACAACACATATTCTCTGCTTAAAACCTGATCTGATTTATGCCTTACATTTGTCTCCATAACTTAAAAGGGCCCCATCGTAAAAATCCAAAGTTGTGTTGTCTGAAGGGACTTGAAAGTGCTAGAATATGTCCAACAAGTTTTTAGCCACAATAGAAATAATTGTGTAAAACAAGCCCGGATGTAACATTATTTCTCCATTGTAACCAATCTCTATCCCCCCACTCAGGTAACCAATCAAATGTGGGCATGTAAAACAAAGTGCAACACCAACTGAAATAGAATGTTCAGCTTGAATAGAGGAAAGGTCTTTCCAAAATGACAGTGGGAAACCAGAATGAAATGGGGCCTTTAATTCCATAACAATGCCAACATGCGTGTACCTCTCTTTCTCATCCTTCCTCTCAGGGTTGTGATCAACAGTGAGCTTGAGAGCCTTGCCTTTGCGGCACATCATCGCACGGCTGTCACCCACACTGCCCACCACCAGCTCAATGCCGTCCCTCAGCAGTGCCACTGTGGCGGTGGTTCCTGCAGTCGTCCCAGATGCTACAGAGACATTTAACTGACCATTAGATGTGGTACATACAGAACAGGTCACAAATACGTACAATTCACATTATTATATGTACAGTCACACACACCGACAGACAAACATGCAGATGCAGACATTCAGACATGGGTGGGAAGGCATACACAAAGTAGCTACAGTGTTTATAAATACAACAGAGGAGACAGTAAAGCATGCAGCTTAAATCTGTATTGGCACAAGTTTGTAGCCGAGAGAACATTACAATACTCAATCCTGGGCAGTATATTGTTACCCTAGCTTGTTAAATTACTTTTCCACGCTTTGATTAGCAGTTGCATAGTCTCTTAACATAAATCCAGGTAACCCATAGACCTTGCCTGTGGATGGATATTTTATCTGCAGATTGTCCCCCACAAACAGTATGTCCATTATATGTAAACTAGTTCACATAACAATTGTCACAATGATTTACACATGCAGCAAAGTAAGAGTTTAGTTAGACATTGGTCATTAGGGATTCGTTTGCTTTTGCAATGCAATGTAGACATGAGCAGAAATAACGCCAGAAAGTGTCACAGAGTTTACTATATTTGCCAGGTTAGCATGTGGCAACTGTGACTGTTAAGGTGATGTCACCAGGAGAGCTGGAGAAGGATGTGTCAACAGGACAGGACTGGACCCCAACAGTCCTGGGAAATGATCTGATGGGTCAGACAAGCCATTTTTGACTGTGCTTTTATAACAACTACATACTTTTGAAAAATTAAGATGCAATGGAGTAATCCCTTAATAATATTATTTGGATACACATAAATAATTCCTTTGTGAAAATTCTATTCACCTTCTGATTTAGGTGCACAGTCTGCCTAGCTAAAAGTGGTAAAAACTTTTTGCTGGGAAAGAACCCTAACAGACCTCTACGCCACCCTGCCCCCACCCAAGACTTGTCAGTAATATAGCAAAGGGCATACGAACAGTTCAAATCAAACTACACCACATATATGAACACTGAATTGAACCTTTAAGGAGTTAACAGGTATGTTACAACAGTTTTGATAATGTCAGGGTAAAAAGACATTTTAAAATGTGCTCCTTTTTATCCTATAAGCATTTGGAAACAATTGGAAGATCGTCTCGATCACTGACAATAAAAATATTACACTTTTTTAACTGACAAAGCTCTATCTGACAAGCAGTTTAATATACACTTGGTGAGAGAGAAACAGAAAACTAAGAGAGAAGAGCGAGAGAAAGATGAGGAACCTTCCAGTAGTCCAGGATATAGGACCCGCTGGACTCTCCTTCAATATCTAGCCCCTCGCCATCCACAATGGTGCCAACGGCCTCCAGCTCTTAGCTGGGTCAGCAGCTGCCATAGATAACATGCATACACACACACAGGCATATTGGGACATTTCACACAGCATGGCCCACTGTGGCCACATAACAGGTATACTAACTTCTAGCTCAGATACTGTCATCAGAAAAAGGGCTATTAAATCAATATCACAGGGTTAAAAGCCTTATCAAGTACTGGGATAATAGGTTTATTGAGTTTGAGCCATGCTATGGATAAACCTAACCGCCATTTCAATGCTAGTGTTCAATACAAAACTAATGCAGTAGAAGCAATATTAAGGTTTTGCTGCAGTGCTGGAGGCAAAGACCCATTCGTTTTCTCTATTTAAGAGTTGGTTTATATGATCAAATTATCAAGTTACTTAAATTATCTATGGGCAAAAGTTTTAGGTTGACAACTGAACACAGAAAAGATTCAGACTAGAAAGTAGGTTATGCATGTACGTTCTGAAAAATAAGTAAGTACATTCTGAATAATAAATAATCAAACACTTAAATAAATAAAAAACAGCCAGTACAATTTCTGCGTATTTACCTATAAAACAAAATCAGATAAACCTACCATTTGGAAAGAAGTGTAAATGCTTTGCAAGAGCTTTGTCTACTTCGAGGAAAGCTTTTGTTATCACTAATTCCAGATTTTCCTCATCTGCAACAAGATCCCTGAAATAAATAAAAAAAGACCACATTAGGTATTAACAGCAACAACCCGTTTTTTGTTATCAGGAGACCACATTTCTGAGTAAGAAACTGCATTAGTCAAGTCATTTTTATTTCCTGGAAAATCTAAGTGCTAGCACAATATTTGCCACGTATCTCGGACAAGCAGTTAAGGATCACAGTGTAAAAGTTTGTCGAAAAGTCTAATTGTAAACTCAAGAAATTTAAGAACAAAACAAAACCAAAAAAAAGTGTAACTATTAGCATAAACAAACAAGGGTATCCAGACCAGAATAATATTTTTCCCCAGGCACATTGAAAGACTATAATTTAAGAAATATTTCAGCAAACTCTCATAAAAGTGCATTCTGTTCTCTTTACGTTTGTAGAACATTAAAATGTTACAATTAAACATTAGGTTTCTTACTTGATATACTTTTCCATGTACTTGTCACAAAAATCAGCAGCTTCTGGCCCACTATGACCATCAAACACAGCAAAGTAGAGTATGTTGTCTGTCATTTGAGAAACTTGGAAACGGTCCTCGTTGTCCTTACGCTGACCAATTAGGGAGGCACAGCCCACCTTGGACAGGCTGACCTTTGGGATGGGCTTGCCATACTTGATGCTAGGTGGCAGCAGAATTGGCTCGTCAATGCGGTTGTCCCAGATGCCAAAAGAGTCCCAAGTGGTGGGGCGACCGCTACTGTCTGGGTCAAAGCGCGTGTTGCTAGGACGCTGTCCTGAGGGGCAAGAGAGGTGCCTCCGGAAGCTAGTGAATCGGAGGTGCTTGTCCTGTTGTAGAGTTGGGGCCAATGGCATATATAAAAGCCCACCGCTGCTCACTTGAGGTCCACAGAACCTTGCTAGGCGCACAAGACAAGCTGCCGACATCACCCTGACAGCAGAGCACTGAAGAGGGCGGGATGGAACTTGCAGTGAAAACCCTAGAGAAGAAAATAAACTAGTTAGATTACCCAAAGAGTTAGGAGCATAGGCGTAGATTTTGGGGGGGGGCGGCAGGTGAAACATCCTTCTCAATATTTAGAACATGTGCATTTGCCTCCCCCCCCCCCCCCAATAAAAACATGAAAG
>JAODLI010000212.1:0-12218 GCA_027575585.1 Percopsis omiscomaycus | reverse complement strand
AGTACCATAAAGATTAAATAGTGTTTTGCAAAGCCCTGGTCAAGGAGAATATTGATAAAAAAAAAAAAAAAATATATATATATATATATATAAATAAAAAAAGTTTGTGGAATTACTCTTATGGTTGAAACCAGTGTTACAACTTTGAGAGCCCGTCCCACAGCTAAAATACTACTACTAAATGCTTTGTTGACTCATTGCTTTGAAAGTTAAAACAAAGCTGAATATTCCATTAAAATCAATAGAAGAATAAATATAGGAAGAAAATAAATAAAAAATAAAAAAAAAGGTGGTGAGAGAGGAATAATGCAATTTTTTAAAATGTGGCTTGCATTCCTCTATACCCCTCCCCCTATATCCACCTACACTTTTGTACACAGTTGTATTCTAAAACAAACAGTGAGCTGAGAAGTAAATCTGGAGTTCTGGGGCAGTATAATGAAATTCAAGGGTGTATATTTAATGTATAGGCAGTTTATACTGAACTGCCCAAGGGTAGTACATGACAGTCCTGTTTAAAAACTTACTGAAAGACCTTTTTGCAACATTTCACAGTGAATATCACATTAATAAATATCACAATGCAACAGTAAAATCTTTTTGTACCTCAAGGCATGAAGAAGGCCTGCAATAGTGGCTGCAAATATTCTCAGTTGTGCGAGTCGTGTAGATTATAGAAACCTTATTTTAATGGCAGTTCCACCTGCAAAGTCAGTTCGCCAAGTGCAGTCAAAACGGGCTTATCTAAATACCAATTATAATTAAGAGGCTAAATGCTTGCATTTAGGATATTTAAATGTTTTCTAAATAACGACTCTGTAAACAAATACTAAAGTCACAACTAATTATACAGTTAATTTTTGATGGCTTATCAAACGTTTCGTTGTTAACGCTACTGCTAGTAGAACGTTAACTCAAATCCACTGTTCATGGTCCAATGGGTTGCCAGGTTGGGTGTAAAAAAAACACGCTTAGTGCAAGCGAGGGTTACGGGCATTACGCTTACTTAGCCTAGGCTGGGAGCAGCTCCACAGTAGCCAAGTGTCCGTCATAAGCAAAGCTACTCATCCTTTTCCTAAGAAATAATATTATAGAATTGTCTGGCCTTCAGGTCTGACATGAAGACCAGTTTCCTAAAAGTAGTAGGAGGCAAGTGTATATAGGTTACCGCAAAGATCTGCATTGCAGGGCCAGACATTAGGTTAACAATTGGGCGTAGTTTGCACTCAGCGATGCTTCCACTATAGATGGATTCGCAAATAAAGCCATTGTTTTTTGTATGAAAAATTGATCTTAGACTAAAGAATTGTGGGATTCAATACTGCACCTCAGTCTACAAGTAGAAACTAATGTATCAATCGACTCCATTTGTTTTACCTTTAGCGTGTGGAGTTCCGCGTCAGAAGTAGCGACCGAAGAAGTCAAGCTGATAATCCTTCTTTTTCACACGATCTCTGCATTCCTATTTCACACAGAAACGCCGGCATGTACGTTGCTGTAAACAGATTCAAAAGCAAATACAAGTGTTCAAAAGTGGGGAAATTAATCGATTGAATTTTCCATTTGATCCAGCGTTCGGCCTAGCTGTTCAGGTTGGCCTTTACGCGAATATGGGCGGATACCGGGTGCAAGCGTAGTACAGCTTACTTTACCCAGAAATCATAGCTGGGGATTTCAACCAGTTTTAGCGACTGTAATGTTGGCTAAATGTAATGATAGCGAAACTATTCTTTTCCATGTGTATATATCCATATGTATGAATATCATTCTAATAAATTAAAAATATGATTTTGGTTGAGCTTCAATTATTCTCTATTTTGTAAGGTATAGGCCTAAAAATAAACCATGTTTAAACCCAACCAAATATCAAATTGTATGAAAACAATTAACACATTGGCCAAAATACTTAATTATTTTGATACTATGTAGGTCACATGTTGATTTCAGACATAATTTCTGTAACAACTTACTCCACTGTCTGCTGAAGAATCAACAAAGCATAGGGGGCGACTCCACTATATATAGGCTCTAAATATAACTGGAATGTGCTGGATGGACGTCATTCCCAAGCAAGGAAATGATTTGGCAATCCCTCGTAAATCTTTTTTCGAGACTTTCACTAGTGCGATTTTGGATAAGACACTGGCAGCATTCAAATAAGCACACGTAAATAAAATTCAAATCTAGATTCCAGAATTTAACAAAATAACTGGATAAATAGGTGTAGGCCTACGCATACTTTGGGGGTGTAGTCCTACACTTATTTACCAGTTACGCATTTATTAAAAATAATTTAGAAAACGAAAATTGTTTAGGTATTTATTATTATTGCACGGTTGTGTTGTACAGTAGCTACGCAATTACATATCAAGCCATTCTTTCAAAAAACGAACTCAAAATAATAATCAAAATGAGAGATATTTATTGAGATATTGAGAGATAAAAAATTCGGAGGAAAATGCATAATTCCAAATGGAATTTATGGATGACACTGTTGGTCCTCATTGTAGTTATTATTATTTATATACATTATATACATAGCCTATGCTCTTTGAATTAATATCGTATTAATAAAATAACAATGAAATTACATGAGGTAGTTGTGAGAACAGTGATCCATAACGGTGATCCAGGTGCAAGACATATTCCTAATAACAAAAAAATTCTCCACTTTAATACGTAGGCAATGTGTCATGTGTGGCAAACATCTAGAAATCTCATTGGTTAACACAATAATTCTTGTAACAAGCATATTCACAATCAATACGGTTGTCAGCACCATGTAGGCTACTCAGTAACCACAAGGGGGCAGCAAGTATCTGTTTCTTATATGGTTCTTTGGCTATTTCCAATTTCACGTCTTGTAAAAACATTCTTTACAATTCATATATATTAAATAATCAGTATCAGTTGTCATTGTCCCATTGTCTTACAAATATTATATACCCTTTTTGATTATTAATTATTTGTCAATGTTGACGAAATTAGGTTTATTAAGTCACAATTCGTTGCCTATATTTTATGCATAAAAAGGCATTGTGAAGATGTCTCTACCATTAAACGATATATATACTTTTTAACGCAGGAAACAATATGCTTCACAAACTAGGCATCTTACGACAAAAGAAAGTAAGAATACTAAACAAAAACAAAACTAGACTATTGCTCTAGGGCTATTGGTATTTTGGAAAATACAAATGGAGATCAGTCGCAGCGTCAGCGAGTTAGCCTATAAAAACGCATACTTTTAGAGTAAGAATCTAGCCTAATTAGAAATTTTGAAATCGAAACAAATGTACCCAATAAAATGCAATATTCTTTTTTGATAAACTAGATGCATCATAACCCCAGGGCAGTTGTAAAGCAGATCAAATCGTTTAAATGCACTGTTTTGTTTTCAAAGCGTGCATTCCCCTCCACCCAGCCGTTGCCTCAGCAAAGTGTATTACAGCTTTAAAACAGTCCACAATGCCTTGCGGTGGCACAGTTCCGTTGCAATGCATATACTAGCGGACTAATGAAACGGGGAGAGGGCGATTTTCCGCAGCTTATTGGTCAGACCACAAAGACGAGCGCACACACGGACAGCGAAAAAACTTTCGGACAACGGAACGAACGGTGATTTTTTCCCCTCTACTGTTGTCTTTATTGTCTTTCCACTTTGCTGTTGATCGGTAGGCTACTTTGTCGCAATTGGGTAAAGTGGTTTAGGCTGCAGGAGATGGGGATGAAGAACATTTTTTGGGGGAATACATCGTTTTGCCCGTTTCTCCTTAACTTCGCTCTGGTTTGAGAACAGTAAAGCGGACTTGGCAACGCCAACGTAAAGGTATGCTAATGATAAACTACTGTATATTATATCGCAGTAACCATGACTTTATTGTTTAAGCACTGATATGACAGAAATTTTTTTGCACGCTTCTATAACAGAATAATTCCCCCCCCCCCCGAATCGACAATAACAGGCTATTATTGCCATGTCTTTAGGCCAGATTTCCCCCCTGCAACATTAAAATGTAGACCGTATTTAAATCCAAAATTGGTGTCTTATTGCTGTTGAGATTGACACAGTATGCCTTATTGATATACGAGACCAACATAACTCATATTTATGTATTGTGTGATTGAGGGGGTTTACCTGTCTTATCAGGTTCTGAAGATATAGAAACATTTCGCACTTACTTCCAAACTGTTCTAAATATTTTCCTTAAAGTCACTGTTGCTCCCTTTTAAATCCTGAAAATATTTAGCATAGCCTACCGATATTCGGCTATGAGATTAATATAATGAACGGAATGTAATCTTTGATATCATATGAATGACATATTGTTCACATGTAGACTACAACACTGCAGACCTTTTTGATTTAGATTCATAGGCCTACTTTAGCCTACAATCAACCTGTGGAATGTATACAACCCGGTTCTTATTTGAACACTGTATCAAAGAGCTCAGATTGTCAGAATCCTATACTCTACATTTTTTAAACTAAACTAATTATGTAATGGACCAGCGTTTGTTGCATGTAATTAATGGACCCATTTGATATTAGTTAGGTAGCACCATACACCACCATACATAAACTTCTAGGAAAATAACTGCTATTGCTATTCCACCTCCATTGAACATTTGTCAATTTCTAGCATGAATTATCAGCTCTATGTTTAATAGAACTGCAAGTGAGCCCCAGATGTTGCCTAACTCCTGACATATAACTTTGGCCATGGGCATCTGTTGCCCTTTTCAGTGGTACTGGTCTGCCTCTGGCCAGCTAGCTCTTCAAAACTTGTTTACGCATAGTGAATATGGCAAGGGAACAAAGGCGGTATTATTGCTGGCTAAACATGCCGTCCAGATGTTCGCAGTCCTGCCAGTGCAGACCTCCCGATTGGAGGTTGCTCCAGAGACTAATAGTGTAACATCAGTCAGTCAAGAGGGAGCTGAGGGCTGCTGCCTCTGGCGTGATTGGACATGGATTTAATCCTATGCTCCTACATATTTAGGTTGGTAGTAGTGGTAGCCTAAATTCTGGTAGCCAGTGCTTGGCTGCCCATGGGCCAGGTTCTACACTGCTTGTGTTTTGAGGGGCCTCCCAGGTGTTTTAAATGCCAGGATGTGTGGCAAGCAGATTGTGTTTTCTAATGCTACAAAATTGTTATATATTGTATGTGCCTAAGATATTGTTTATTTCACTAACCTAAATCGGGGAAATTGTAAAATATCAACTTTAATTAGGCATAGCTTATTATGATTGTGTATAGCCTGTTGAAATGGAGTGCAATGAATATGCAAATATGCTGTAATTTTGAGAGAACGAAGGTTAGATTTGTTTTATTTAGAGTGGTACAATTAGTTATCACCACACACAATTTTAGTGTTCATCGATGTGTGATTATTATTATTATTATTTTTTTTTTTAATAGCTGAGGTGGAGTGATAATGTGATAATGATAGGAGTCTATCATTATCACCACCTCTTCTTCTTGCCGTTATTGTGTAAACATAATGGTGTGGTTGGACCCATAGCTTTCTTATCTCCAGGTCATAGGCCAATGCCTTCTCTGTAGCTGGGAATGCATTTATCAGTTTGTACAATGATCAAGGCCCAACATTCACACTTGACAGGAGGACAGGCAACTCTCCTATCTGGCTCCTACCTTAACTTCCTGATGCTTAACCCCAGGGATCCCACGTACCACCTTAGTTATACTGAGGTAAATCTGTAACAAAGATTACCGAAGGCCTGTTGTGTACAAGAGAGCAGTACTTCTCTTCAATAGTCATTACCAACACAACCACAATAAACCCAAGTTCCTCCTCACAGAGATCTGTTTCACAAGAGATCTGTTACCAATTACAGCAGAGTATAAATTGCTAGTAATTACATGTTACTCTACAGGAAGTGCCGTTTCAATTAAAGTGTGGTTTCAAAAAGAGACAAGGAGAGTTTTTAGGGAACCAGAACAGTACCCCCATCATCCAACAGTCTGTAAAAAGCACCTCGTAATTTTCATATGAAATAAACTTTGAAAGTTGTGCATGAAATTATATTTTCCATGTATCCTTATATTTACACTAAATGCAGTATTGTTGTGTTCTACTAGTGCCTCTAAACTTTCAGTGGCCGTTGGAAAAATGTCTTTCTTTCTTTCTGTGAATAATGGTCTTCAAGTTGTAAGCATTTTTATGGAGGTAGTTGTTACTAGTAAGCTGTAAACTGTAAGCTGTAATGTTCTCCCTATCGATTATTGGTTCTTATTGCCTTTCTCTTTCAGTTTTTAAATCTGCAATACAATAGTAATTCAGCCTAGTCCCCATTCATAAAATTGCAGTTCTGAGCTTTTAGGATCTGTTGTCTAGTGTGTATGACATTCTCGTAAAAATGACATGACCCATGCTGTCAGCAGGCTGTTTCAAAGCAAACCACATACTTACTGTAGACGTTGCCAAAATGATCCCATTCCGATTAATTCTAGAGTGGTTATTTCAGTACAATACAAACACTTTTACCTTGCTCAGAGATGCTCTACCTCTAGAGAAATTATAGAAACAAAATGTAAAGCAGAGCACCCGGAAGTGATGACTTTAAAAGCTATTGATTTTTGTAGTTAAAAATGAATACTCGCCACCGGAGAAATAGACAAATGGAGATGGCCAGTGGAAATTAGCAATAGCAACATGCTCAATTTATATGTTGGAATACTACCGTATGCCATATAATTCTAAATTCTTCTAAAAAGTTGCAGCTTTGATAGACCATGGATTTTTCTTTTATACTGTGTGCAAAGCCATCATAGAAACAACAAGGTTTTGCAAAACAACCCACAGCCTTACCTGCTAGTTGTGTACATGTAATTTTGTTTGTATATTCATGTAGACATGCGCTTGTGCATGCCTGGGTGCGTTGGTCATGTATGTGTAGGTGCATGCACACAGAGTAGCATATGGTAGGTTGTTTACACCAGCCTGTTAGAACATCGTGACTGCCAACCCACCAAGCTTCTAGCCTTTGTCTGCTGCTTTGGCTGAGGAAGCCGGACCGACAGAGTAGGCCTCCTGAATGGATCACTTCAAACAGTGTTTAGGTCCAAAAATCAGTCAGCCTGGGGTTTTACTGTCTCTATGCAGTAATAGAATACTCTGAAACATAGCTCTAGAATACTGAAACCTAGCTCTTGGTCTATCTCGTGGAATGCCCTCCTGGCATTAGGACTGACTGAACAAAATCAGGGAATGGGCATCTTCCCAGGCTGGCACTGGCATGGCAGGGGAATAGATTATGCAGGGCAAGAGATGGCTCTCTGCCCTGCAGCACTGTGCTGGCGCAGGCCCACATCGCTCCCAATCGTGAGATGCTGCTCAAGTTTTTACTGTATTGGCCTTTTTAAAATGCTGAAAACAAATGTTGTAAGCACACCTCAGTGTATCTTTTGTGGGGGGTCTGCGAGGAATATGCCTCAAAGAGGATGCTGTTTTGTCTTGCATAGTTATAGTTATTACATGTTATTTTTCAATAAACCCATTCTTCGCCTTACACCAGCCCAGTGTGGCTTTGTGTCAAACTATAATATGCTGCGCTACTTAACCTGTGTAGTATCAATTATATCAAACTCCCCTTCACCCATTTCCCCACAATGTATGACAACCTTCCTTCGGGCTAAACTGCTGTGTCTGCTTTGCATCAGGGCCCATTTAGTACCAGGCAGCTGTTCTTTTTCACAACCCACTGGAAGGAAAAAAGCTTTAACAAAATGGTGACAGTGTTTCGGGTCACTGCGGAGAAATCTTGACGACTCTGCTTTGTGTGACTCCTCGCCTGTTCCCCTCCATCCCTCAGCCCCTTACTGCCATTTAAGGGCAATCAGGATGAAGGACAAAAACCCTTCCAACCAGCTATAAACTCGGCAAGAATAGAGAGACGGCGTAGACAAAGCTGGCACATTCATACACGTGCATGCTAGACTTGCATGTGTTTATTAGTGAGGGAGCATTGTTGATGTACGATAAGCTATGCAACTTATGCCTGCATTTCTTACATTCTGAAAAACACTCAAATGCATTTTAAGGGGTTTTAAATTGGTAGTGTGTATTTATTGGCCAGAGGGGGCAGAACTGAGAAAATATGGGTGCCTGTAACAAATGGAGACGCCGGGGGGCTTGTGCATATTCGCGCTTTGTCCAATAGTGTGCATTATATTTGCATTCAAACACATCATAAAATACTTACGAGATAACATTAAGATACATGTTAACATACTGCCCCCCCTTTTTTTTCTTTTTTTCTTTTTTAAATTCTTCTATGTAGAAAAACCATAGAGCCTAGGACATGTTGTGGTGGGTGACATTGAGAATGTGAACAGGGAATAGCAGACCTGAAGGGAGGGGGCTGTGCTATAGAGAGGGAGGCTCACTTCGATCATGCACTGTGAAGGTCAGATCCTTAGTTGGTCACATTTACTCTCCTAATCATTTGTGGTTGACGGATATGTTCCCCTTGCTGTGCATATCTAGTAGATATTCAGTTGATGTCTACAATGACACCGTGCACATGCTGTGTGCTCTATACAGTTCACATTTAGCGCATGCGTATGAAAACATAGGTATGTTACTGAATGCATGCTGCAACAAATTATGATTGTCCTCGAACCGGCAATAGCCATCATAGTTCATACGGACATTTTTTTGTATTTGTTAAGGACAGTTGAGCACAGTACATTCTTTGTAAATTAAATATTATTTTGTTCCTACTTTTGATATAAAACCACATTAAAGCTGCAGACTGTTGAATCTTCGTATGGGAATAATGCATTCTTCAATTGCCAGTTGGAAGGATTTTAAAATGTATTGACTCATCCTCGGGTTTAAAAAAAAAATCACCGCATCTAGGGAAACAACTGGGACATCAAAAACAAGCCCTATAGCCCACTTCCCCCTTGTTTAAACCTTTCCTGCCATCTCTGCTTTACTAACTTGCTTTCTTACTAACGGCTGTGCATGTGACTCCCCATTACAAAACAAAAGCAGGAAGTTGTATCGGGAATGTCTGCCTCTTCCTGCCCCTACCTCTCCTCAAAAAGTGTTCCAGCTGGTCCCAGCTATATGCGTGGCTGGACTGGCGCCCATTCCGTACTAAGATACCCTTTTCCCTTACCTAGCTGGTAGAAATACATTTTATTTTCCTTTTGTGGGTTTATTTCTTTAGCACCTTGGGATGATATACTTTTGCTGGCTGTTATTGATATTAGGCACTATTACGATAGACAGTGTCTTAACGTTTTACATTTTTGAAAGCCTTGTCAGCCTTCAAGGCAACCAACCACATTATCTCTGACCTTGACTTTGAGCATATACCCTTGCTAACTTTCAATTTTTTCCTCTACAGCGGACTATCTGGAGGGATTGTGGCTTCCCTGTACTGTTGGGAGTCGTCAGGAATGACTAAAGCAGCACACTATCACTGGCCCTCTCGCGCCTGACCCCAAAATGGAGCTGAAGGTCTGGGTGGATGGCGTCCAGAGAGTTGTCTGTGGGGTCACAGAGGCCACCACCTGCCAGGAAGTGGTCATAGCTCTGGCCCAGGCAATAGGTAGGTCATCTTCTACAGGAAAGCAACAGCTAGACCTGACAAGATAAAAGCTGTTCACAGAACTTTTGCATGCTGGCAGGCAGAAGTTACAATATGAGTGCCAGACCAATTGTTTTATATTGTTGGAATAGAATAATTCAACCCATGTTACGACTTTTAGATGTACTGTATGATTTATTGCATGTTTATTTTCTCTTATTTCATCTAAATGCATGTTCACCAGCTATTTTTTTTAAATCATAAACACGGAAAATAACCGTGCAATACATTTATTTATTTCCTGTTTGTCAGAGATGCGTGTTCTATTTATCAAAATCTGTTGTGTTGGTCAGTAAACATACTGTAGTCATGAAACCGTCTTTTAGTTTTGGGTTCAGTGAATTATATTATAGCTAGCTACTTAATTCAGGTGGTGCGGTACTGTATACCGTCACAGGAGTTTTCATCCACTACATATTTTTTAAATTTAGCCCTAGAACTAGTGATGCGACTGATTTCAGAAAATCATTACAGTAGTATGTAAATTAAAATTGAAGTTTAGCTTCTTCCACATTCTAAATCTTTCTTAGCCCCCAGTTAACATCTGCAGTTATGGATGACTTTATCAGAAAATCAAGGATTCTTTTTTTTTTTTTTTTAGGTAAAAGTGATGATACAGTAGCTACTATGTACAGAGAGTAATAGTCACAAGCGGTTTTTAGTTCCTTCTTGGGGGCTTAAGCCCCCCCTCCCCCTTTCCCACAAGCCCCCTTCAATAAATGGTGCAGTGAAGTACAAATAACTGTATTGACATCACTTCCCACAATGTAGGACAGGAGGAGGGAAAGTCTGACTCATCCCCTGCTTTGATCGCCAAGCTCTGAAATCTGCACCACTGAGCTTGTGCCTCTATAGGAAAAATGCACACAATGTTTGACGATCAGACATCAGTAGCAATTTGCTACAAAGAAACCTAAGCATTTCACAAGCCCAAGATAGCTTCTCTGTTAAATGTTGATATGCTCGCAAGATTACATTTAGGATTAAACCTGCACTATTCATCTCTTTTATTGTAGATTTCTTATAAATTAAAAGTATAAACAAGAAAACCCATCCAACCACAATTCAAAGACTTTGGTCACTATAAGCTCACTAGGTCTAGTATGGCCACATATTAGAAAATCAAGCATAGTCTACAGTTCTTGTCCATAAGAAACATGTTGGGCCATGTGTAATCTATTCACAGACAAACATAGGAGCTGTTCTGGAATTACCCTCTGTGGCTGCCGTATTGATAAGTTTAACAAAAAAAGTCACAACAATCTAGTGTGGCAACTTGCACTCCTTAATCGTGTTATAGGAATTATGCCATATCTGAATGCTCCTTCCAAACAAGCTGGAGAGATTATTCTAGGGTACTATCACTATAAAGGAAGGTCTGTTTAAGAGTCTGATGCAATGTCTATATAGTTTCCTATGATGATTCTTTATTTATTTTTATTTCAGGTCGCACTGGCCGATACACTTTGGTAGAAAAATGGCGGGACACAGAGCGCCACCTAGCCCCCCATGAAAGCCCTGTGGCCTCTCTCAACACTTGGGGCCAGTACGCTGGAGATGTTCAGCTCATCTTGCATCGCACGGGCCCCTCCCTCACCGAGCGCCCCCCCTCGGAAGGGCCTCTCCTCAGGGGCCCTGAACGCGGGCTGCACCGGCAGAGCCTCCCGCCGCTCGCCAAGCTCCGACACCCCAACGAGCGCTCCCTGCGGCGGCGTGAGCCGCGACGCAAGTCCCTCACCTTCACCGGCGGTCCGCGAGGCCTCAGGGACATTCTCAGCGGAGGGAGGGCCAGTGAAGCCGAGGCCAAACGACGACTGCTCCTGGGAAACGGTGGGAACCATCACCGCACGGGACCGCACCCCGGGAGCGTGTCCCCCAGCCTGTGGGCCTGCCGCATGGAGGAATTGGTGCGACTGGTGGGCCTCCAGAGAGACACTCTCAGCATAATGGAGAAGAGGCTGGAGGCCTGCGAGGCCGAACTGCGGATCTGGGGCGAGGGGCGGGGGGCTCGAGGTGACCCAGGTGGTGGTGGAGGAGAGCTGATGGAGGAGATCCTGAGGCTGGAGAGACGCTTGAGGAAGAACAAGGTGGAAATGGAGGAGGAGGAGTTTTGGGCGAGCGAGTTGCAGATTGAGCTGGAGAGCGAGCGGCAGCTGGAGGAGAGGTTGCAGGAGCTGCGTGGACGCCTGCAGGTCTGCGAGATGGAGATGGAAGAGAAGATGGCACTCGTACAGGTGTGTTTACATTTACAGCATTTAGAAAACGCTTTTCTCCAAAGCGACTTACAATTAGTACATGTCAATAGCTGAATAGGTCATACACCAGTTATTGTAAGCAAACAACATTCTGAATTCTGAATAATGACAGCAGCATGTCAACAGGGCTAAGTTAGCTATACATTTTACAACATACATTACCTATTAGTATATCATTCAATCCTCAAAAGAATTGCTGACAGCCTAAATACCAGCAAAGTACTTCATTTTCTAACATAGAGCAGTAAAGAGAAGGATACATGTAGCGGCCCCTCGGATTGACTTATTCAGACGCAGAGAGTTTCAAACGGGTGTCAGTTTATTTCTTCCTCAACCAG
>JAODLI010000211.1:0-12221 GCA_027575585.1 Percopsis omiscomaycus | reverse complement strand
TTCACTTAATCACACAGGTGATTTCAATTACAGTTAGTAATAATTGAAATCACCTGTGTGATTAAGTGAAGTAAGCAGAAGGAAAACCTGGCAGGATTTTTACTTTCTGAAGCCGGACTTTTACAACTCTGGAGCTGACAGAACGCGATTGAATTTTACTGAACATTTCACATATTCCATATAAAGGGCGGTATCAGTGGTGCTAGTTTTCCCGATGAGATTGCAACCACTGTTGTAATTTCATTCACTTCAGAAAGCTTCTGCATGACAGAGAGACAGAAACCATTAGAGGATGTATGATTTACTGTCCATCATATATGGAGAAAGATACCATTTAGTATTTGCTATAAAGACCTCATGAAACCAGTCCCTTATGACATGGAACTTTACCTGATAAGTGTGTCATCGTCCACAATAAGGAGCCACTTGGTCTTTGGGACTGCATCGCTTAGAAACCTCTTTAGTATAGCGAAGGTCTTCCCACAGTGGCCTGTAAAGTAGAACATAGTGTCAATAGCTTGTCCTAAAGGATGTACAATTATATATTGACCACGTGATCCAGTGTGTTTTCTTAAGATGAATGACCCTAAAGGGTCTCAGTTATTTTCGAGTTAGTAACCTCTAAGCTCGGCTTATGCGGAGACAGCACTACATCACAAATCAGAGGAAGTGATTTGTTTACTGCAGATTAAAAAGACATAATGTTATTTAGAAGTCAGTTCTAATGCTTTCCTGCCACGGGGATATGCATATTTAAACAGATGAGGCTTCTGTGGGAGTCAAACCCTACCCCTAGGGCCATGCTCTCCCTCTAAGCTACACGGTCACCAGAGTAGCGGTTAGCACTTGCAGTTCAGCTCAGAAAACTATTTAACATGCTTCCTATTATTTATTTACTCAAAATCAGATTATGCTCATTGGAGGATCCCTTAGCAATCAATGAAACTAATCTAATTTTGGTGGACCATGCATTTCACTACGTTTTGAATGTATTTTTCTCTTAGGCAAATTTAAATCCTGTAAACATAAAGCAGGTACTGTCGGTTTTCTGTGTCTTGCACAAGGAGAATGGCCTGGTTTAAAGCCTTTATAAACAAGCATCTGTCCTTCTGTAGCGTCCTTGAGCAAAGTCATGACTTTGTAGCCGCTAGGGAAGTGTGGTTTGCTATCTTGCTTTGAAGAGACAAAGGCAAAAAGATAAACATTTCATTTGGGGTGATAATAGCCCAAATGATTATCATAGCAAAGGTAGTTTAGCGTGATGGATTTGAAAGAACAGCGAATTCCCAAGGTTTGGTACGTGCGGTCGCAAAGGGGCCAGATAGTGCAAAATGGCCTGACATCACCTCATCAAAAAATAACACTGCCATCAGAATTCAAATACCTACAAACCACCAGGGCTGAGAGCTGAAGCAAGGAAAGTCCCAGTGGTATCTCAATACCGAAGCATTGCTTTTTTTTTTATATAATATTGCATCGTCACTAGCTGAATATAAGATGTAAGATGGGACATCCTGAGCTGCTGAGAGGAATGAAAGCCCCCAAACTTTTAGATGCAAGTCTCTAGTCGAGCCTCATTTTTCTCTGCAAGAGGTTATTTCTGCGACACTCAAGAGATAGGAAGATGCACTGGCTGCCGTTTATAACTGTGGAATAGTATCTATAATCACAATGACCAAGGACCTCATTTATAAATGCTGCGTACATAGAAAAGACTGTGGACTCCACTCTCTATGTGAAGTCCCAAAATTTAAAAACAAAGTTTCCCTATCTCTAAGGAAACTCTGACTGATGCGTACGTAAATTATGAAGGCAGAAATGACAAACGGGAAGTGGTGACGCCATTGGCAATGAATAAAACTGTGTTTAAGAGTTGTATGTTGATATGGCTGGCTGGCAACAGTATAATATCAATAATAACAATCAATTAAAACTTTCCTATAAAATATTTCTGTTTCACAGGGTCGGGCAATCACGTGCGTGTAATAATGCACAGATCCTGCTTTATTCAGGCTATTTTTATATGTATTTTTTTCTAGCAGGTTGATTGATCACACATTATAAACAATAGTGGCAAATAGTCTATTACAGGGAGTGTTACAAGTTTATGAGACACAATCATCGAGATATAAATATATTGAGACATGGAGCACAGACCCCTCCATTCTGATGACTGCAGTCTCCCCTGCGATCACTGTCACCTAAAGGTGATGCTGATAGGTAGTGGGGGGGGGATTCTTCTTGAACATTAGAATAATTTCTTCTAATGTATGTTTGTCACCCATTCTATTAAGTATTTTGGATGATTTTCTTTGATATCGGATCAAACTTATATTACTTCTAAACTTATTTCTAAGAAGATTCAACTTCAAAAGTCCCAACATTCACTGCTGCTGTGATGTCTTGCCGTTATACAAACTATTCCCGGTATGAAGTCTGACCATGCTGCTTCCTGGTTTCTGCTCTTTTTTTGTCATCCTCTATGTGAATACAATGGGTTCCTCAGGTGTAAGTATGTATTTGAATATTAAAGCGATATCCTCTGCACTGCATTTGACCTTAAACTCATAAATAAAAAGACAAAACAATACAGTAGAGGCATTTCTTTATCTATAGAGCGTCCTAAGAAAAGATATGCAAAAAGGGCATTTAACTACTGTACATGGATTGCACATATTAAAGGAATCATAGGTTCTTTTTTGATAAATCCATATTTTACTTCAGCAAGCTACACAATATTTTTTAGCAGCCAAACAGTATTTGACAGGTAAAAATATATCAAATAAATAAATAAATGCTATTCATTCCATGGAGCATTATTTAACTCAATTGCTAAAATGGAATAGAAGTGCACAATCAATTAACCGATATTTGACCACCACTCTGTAATAAAAGCAATACAGCAGGAAGAAAGAGAGGATCTATTTTGACCAAAATGTTTGTGTGTCCACTAATGTAAATTCAACAAGCCTTTTTGAAGTCACCATGAGAATATCTACATTACTGACCTTTTCTGTCAGCACTGTCTGTTTCACTGTACCAAAACCGATCTTGTCTACCTCTCTCAAGAAAGTGTTAAATGTCAAATGTCTCCCAACTCCTAAGGATACACTGCTAACATTTAAAATGGTACATTTAATACATCATAATTCTCAGAGGCAACATATTTTATACTGATGTACTGTACAATTATAAATATACATGTACATTAAGGACTTTTATATGGTGAAAGCTTTGCCACAATTATCCCCAGTATGTCTAGAGCTGCTATTTTTGTGGTGTCTCTTACTGAGATTATAAACTGATGCTATTTTATTATCCCCTCTAAACTTTCATGTTAATTTTTTTTTTCTTTAGTATACATTTAATGGGAACACTTACCTCTTTCAGTATTTGGTACTCCCAGATTGATGGTTGGTATTGAGGGGTCAGCATAATCACTGTAGTACTCTAAAATCGAAGCGTCTTTTTCCCATGTCTTCTTTACCACAGGAACTAGCATAAAGGAAAAGGTCAGAAAACGGATCAATACAGCAGTCAAACTCCCTGCAAGGGAGGCCAACCATGGCTCTGTGCAACATCCACTTTGTTACTTACTGAAAAAATTATGAATAGAGCATCAATCAAATCAATCTGTAATGCGGTTTCGTGGAGTGTGCGAGAGCAAACGCGAGCCAGCACCTAATGCTGTAGGGGAACTTAAATATAGCCCGAAATTAAACACCAATGAGCTGCACCTGTGGGGTTAATCCCCTACAGGTGCAACCGAAGGCTGCGATCGGCGCACCTGCCTGTGCGCACCGATCGTGACAGTACCCCCCCCCCCTAAGGTGCGCCTCCTGGCATCACCTTCCGTGTGGTGCAGACCCTCCTGCCAACGGTGCGATGCCTCCGGAGGTCGGATCAGCGATAAGCAGCAGAGGCTAAAGCCCTCTGGAGGCCGGACCAGGGATGAACAGCAGAGGCTAAAGCCCTCTGGAGGCCAGATCAGGGACGACCGGGGACCACGGTGATTACACCCCTCTGGTGGCCAAACCGGGTACGGGCGGCAGCTGGGACTCTCGGGAGACCGGCCCGGAGGCGGCCGGTGACCACGCTGGATGGAGCGGCAGCGGTGGCTGGAGCCCTCAGGAGACCGACTCAGGTACAACCGGTGGCCGAGCCGATGATGTAGGCTCTCCAACAGCTGGACCAGGCGTTGGCCCTAACAGCGAGAGCGAGCTAGCTGTGGCTACGGGGACGGCCTGCATCGGCATGGGTTCTCCTGCAGCTGGACCTGGCGTTGGCCCCAGCGACCCCGAGCAGGCCGGCGGCAGCTCCGGGGCCGGACTGCGGCGAGATGAGCTCCTTAGCGGCTGGACCTGACATCGGCTCCAGCGGCGTGAGCGAGCTTGGGGCAGGTCCGGTGACAGGCTGCGGTGGTAGAAGCTCCACAGCTGAGGCAGGGCATCGGCAGCATGAATAGACACTCTCTCACTTTCCCTCTCCTTCCTCTCCCCCTCTTTCTCTCCTTCACACCTTTTAATCTCTCCCTCTCCCTCACTTTTCCTCTCTTCCTTCTCTCCTTCGATTCTCTCCCTCTCTCTTTAATTTCTCTCCCCCTCATGTCTCTCCCTCTCTCTCTCTTATTTCTCTCCCTCTCTTTCATTCCTTCCCTCTCATCTTCTTGTGCAGAAGCCTTGCTGCATGCGTCACCAACCGCTGGTCCCGTGGGGGCGAGAGGGGGTAAGCCAGAGTCCTTCCGTTCCCAGGCGTGGCCGAAACTCCGCGCGCAGCCGCTCAACCCAATCCTGGTATGTGCGGGGACTATCCGTCCGGCTCCCTTAAAGCGCTAATGCCCAACTAAGAGCGTGACCAGATAAATAAATAAAAACAGCTGAGCTCCCCGCTCGGACTCGACCGTACAAGCGGCGTCCAGCCAATGCTCCGGCACAGGCACCCGAGCGCCGGGCAGTAAAAAGTCTGACGCACAGACCGGCAAGCTCCACTTGAAGCCGACCTGCTGAGCCTGCTCCCCATGCAGCCCCGGAGAGGTGGATATGCCTGCCAGCGAGGATCCCCGGCAGTCCTCTCGCCAGGAGTTAGGTGATAGGGGCACGCCAGCGACAAGCGACCACGCTGCCCAGTCGTCGTCGCTATCCTCGTCGCCAGGGAGGGAGGGCTCGTGCAGATGGAAATGCGGAGCCCTCACCTCCTCGCCGTACTCGTCGCCAGCGGTCGCCTCGTTCCCTGCGGCAGCCGCCCTGGCGAGGGGAAACCGATGCCTCCAGAACCGGTAGATGCCCTCTCTTCGGGAAACATCGGAGTGGTAGGAAGCGACGCCGCGGGAGTGCGTGATCTTCTGGCTGCTGTTCTCCTTTTGCGGTCGGTCATTCTGTAATGCGGATTCGTGGAGTGTGCGAGAGCACACGCAAGCCAGAGTACGGACAGTACAGCAGATAAACGCGTGAAGAGTAATTTTAATAAGTGAAGGCAAACACACAGGGCATGAACGCCAAACAATGACCGACAGCATCTAATGCTGTAGGGGAACCTAAATATAGTCCGAAATTAAACACAAATGAGGTGCACCTGTGGGGCTAATCCCCTATAGGTGCACCTGAAGGCTGGGAGGCACGGACCGCGCACCTGCCTGTGCGCGCCAATCGTGACACAATCAAAAACTACTTATTTCAGATCGTGCAATATACTTTTTGTCCTAATGATTAAGTCTATTCTCAGCTTGAGAAACCAGTGAGGAAAACTGCTGAGTAAATGGCTTTAGAATTAAGGAAAGCATTTTAAGTAATCTGATATTCTCTTTAATCCTCCTACGCGAATGAATGTTTAAGATGACTTGGCAAGCGGTAGCGAATTAGGTAATAACTGGAGTTAGATGTGACCAACGCATCATTTGAACATGATTTATTTATTTCAAATTCCTCTGAACTCAAACTGTAACGCTTTATCTCATTTTGAGGAAATTGATTTTAGGTACCTAAGAGGTCCCTGGGGCTGCCATAAAATGTATAAGAGCAGAGTTTAGAACAGAGAAAAACTGCTACGAAATTTGACACTGAGCCATAATGACTTTCCAAAATAATGTAGTCAAGTTATGGGTATGAATGAATGGCTTCACAGTATGAATTTAAAGTACATAAGGTCAAAGTGATATTCTCCTTTACTGTTTTTTGCTTGATATGAAAATGTATCTGATCTATGGTACAACTCAGATTTACGGTGGTAAACTCGAATAGAATAGAATTATACAGTAAATCAAAATATTTATTCTCACATTCATATGCGTTTGTATTATACACAATCTAAAAGGCAGATTAAGAGGATTAGAGAGCATTAAAAAGGACTCAATTACAGATAATACATGAAATATAAGCCTTTTAATGTCAAACCCACATGGGCTTTGTGGTATTAATTAAACAATTTGACAATTCATTTTAAATCTTCTACCTTTATGTTTTATCAGGAGGGCTTGGCATAGAATAAAACGATTAAGCTAATTAGTTTTACATGACAGAATTAAATACATTTGTAAGCTATGACACCAGGGCACAAGGAAAATGACACAGAAGCTGTTTTAGAAAACCTAACATACATGCCTGCTTAGTAAATACATTTATCACTGCACGATAAACTTGCAGTCACTTATACTGTATCATGGTACGATAAATTCAAAAGAAGTGAACAGAATAAAAGAAACCGTGAGCCATTTTAAAGATGAAGTGTTATGTTTGGTGGATCGTGTAATAGTGGGAGTATGACTCACCTCTCTCACTGTGAAACTTCCTACACGTTTTCACAGCAACCAATATATCTTCTTTATCTACTGGCCCTCCCTTTTTGGTAAAAGCAGACACATTACATTATATTTATATAGAATAGACATACAGCACAGCATTAGTAAAATCAATGAAAAACTAAATATTATATTCTGCATTATTTAGCCACATAGTGGCAACTGGTAGAATAAGTTAAGAGCGTCTTGTAGCATAATCAAGAAGCTCTTATCACTAGCATTATCACTGTAGGTGAAAACTTGTAAGTGGATATGATTCTTCATGGTGTAAGACTCTCATGCCCTCTGAGTGAGGAAGGTCATGCATGCTGCTGATAGCATTACAACACTAGCTAGACAGTTCAGGTCTTAATGCAGAATAAGCTGTACTCTTCGTGCATATACAAACATGTGCACCAGGCAGTGGCAACAAACAGGGTGATAATGATGCAGGAAAAAATAAATGGAAAAGTTATTTTATTCATTCCTTTCTTGCCTAACATGCTAAAATGGTATAACTAGGTATGTAGACAGTCAACAAAAGAATTCACATTAAGAAAATGCCCATGTGTCTTCGGCTTGTTTATGTCTATGTGAGCAATGAGTTTTCTAAGAATAGAAAGACAAACAATAGAGCAACTACTTGCCGACATGATTAAACTCTAGTTATGCGGGAACCACTTTGTTCCCTTTCAAGGCAAGACTAACAAGGTACCCACACACAATGGAGGTAGGCTGCTGACAGTGGTGGCACAGTGTTGGGCTTGAGAGTCCTGCGGCTCGGTGCACAGCTCAGGAACAGCGGTAAGAGGCAGTCCTTCACCATTCTCCCAAATATATAATGCAATCTATAGAAATGGACACATAACAAGAATTATGAGGAATTAGATATACTAATCTACAAACACCATGGTTAAGTTTAATTAATTACTTCCGGTAGGCTTTGTGAATGCTTTGGAATAACATTTAGGCCAATTCCTGCATTAGTGGCATCACCCAGACGGTGAATCTCCAAACTATGTTTTCGGTAATGGACGAGTTATTAGTTCCACTATATTATATGAATCCATTATTATGACTAAATGAAGATTAGACTACACTTGAGGCACAAATGAATGCAGGAATCCATGTAATTACAGAGTTTTTTTTAAATACAAACCTGGAAACAAAATTAAAACGCTGTTTTTCAGCTTGTACAGTATGAATATAACAATATGGCGAATCCTAAAGGACAGAACAGGGCTGTAAGCTATTTTCAAGTAAACCAGCTATTCCTGGCTTTGCTACTCTAAAGCAATATCTATCCTGCATAATCCCTTGTTGCCTCAATGAGAGTTTTGTGGAACTGTTGTGAAGAGATGTGACAATTACAATTAGGTCATTTAGCAGACGCTTTTATCCAAAGCGACTTAAAATTACATGCTGCTATTACATGGAGCAGATAGGGGTTAGGCATCTCACTTAAGGATGCTTGCAGGTAGGCCAACTCTGGGGCTCGAACCCACAACCTTTCGGCTGGGAGCCCAACACCTAGACCACTAGACTATCCTGCCCCACAAAGTAATGAGAGTTTGCTTTAAGGTTAGATGCATTTGATGCTATACTCAATGTACCAATGAATTCAGGTGTTGTTGGCCTTTGAGATAAAAACAGGAAGTAGAAAAAGACAGTACAAGCAATCAGGGGCCTGCTTACTTCATGAACTGTATAGCTTCTCTGATGCCCCCCACTTGCTACTTCATTTGTCAATGCAGAAATACTAAATTTCCCTCAAGCATGTGGCATTGCAACATGCTTGGGTATCTGTGCACTACTACAGGCTTTATGGAAATTACTAGTATTCACAAAAATGCATTCTCAACAACCTCCGCTCGCTATTCAATTAACTTACAAATTAAGACAAATCTCCATAACTAACTTGTTTTTTGCCTCACATCGTAAACACTGGCATCAAAATTCTAATGAGGTTTAAATGTAAAATGCTAAATGCTTCTAATCATGATAACAAAAAAATGTGCGGGGAGCTAACTGAGTGCAAACTAATGTACATTGTCCTCCTACATCCTTGCTTAGAGACACAAATCCTCTCTAAGAAGAAACAATGCAAAAATTGTCCTAGAGATATTAATCTTACCTCATGCTTCAGGTCAATAGTGAAGTCAGATTTTAGCGGATCATCTCTTACTTTGTTTGCAAGTCTAAAATTAAGATTTCAGAAGCACACACAGATTGTTAGCCATTTTACAACCGAGTGGTATCCTGAATATAATGAATGGCTAAAGGTTGAACTAAAATATAATGATGTACTGACCGTTCAACAAGGGGGAGGCTTAAGGCACAGGCAGCAGCAAAGTCTGGATATTTGAACACTGAGGGATTCTCTGCAAAGGCATAGTGATGGATGATGGTGGACTCTTCATCGTGGAGGGGCTTGCCAAGAAACCACTCCTTATAAATAGACACAGTGTCATTATCAGTGTATGTTAGCCTCTCTTGCATTCATTGTGATGACGTATTTTTCTTTTTTATTGCAATTGGAAAATATCCCACTTAAATTGTCACAAAATCTTTGAAAGTCCTTGTGGACAAGAAAAGGCTGGATGGTGACATTAATGAGATTTGCTCATAGAATAAAGCTTATAGCCTCATCATTAAGTATATTTTGAGCAGCAATGAGTCCAACATAAATTTATATTTCAAGTGAAATAAAATCGAATTCCATCCTAGGTCATTAGCTGTGAATCCCAGATTTGTCACAATAACCTGTGAAAGAAAGATTTTTCAACAAGGAAGTCCTTGGAAGTCCTTGGTTGCCATGAGATGAAATACATTGGGAGAGTATTTAAACTCGCACCAAATTTTCAACTTGCTTGGCAAAATACTAGATAGGTCATATTGGGACGCAACACGTATCAAGAGTCTGTGCTTTAGGGCATGATGTAATGAATAAAATCATGAAGATGTTGTATCCATTGCCTCTTCTTCTCTGGGGTAAGCACATGACTAGCATTAGCATTTAGGTTCCCAAATGCTCCAACATGAAGATCAAAGGGTTGGCGTTAATTGTTATGCATGGTCTTTCTGGGGCCAACCCATCATAATATGAACCTTTTCTCATAAATATTTTTATCCCCCTGTGGGCTTCAGATCTAAGCGTAATTAGCATCGTTTCTGGATCTGGCTTCAAATGTTTGCGGAAGGCTATGAGTGTAATATTAACATTTAGCAACAAGCTACTTTTTTCTGTCTGTAAGTGATTCATGGGTTAAGCCATATTGCTGTGCTCAATTGGGAAACTTGTTTCAGTGACAATACAATCTTTTCTGACATTAAACTCTATTCTTGGTTCCATTTTGTGGGTGTGCAAAGATTATTGCATGCAGTGCTAAGACATTAGCACAGCTAAGCAATTTTCTTGACCTCGCACAATTTTTGTAATTTTGTGCCCTGCGTCGAGCAACGCAGTGGCCTTCAAAAAAAGAATAGTGGTTGATTTTTTTGTGTTTCATATATTGGTTTAGGCCATGAAAAAAAGCACCGTTGTCTCAAAGGTGTTGACGAAGCTAATTTTTTAAATTAAGGAAATTACTAAGTAGTAGTAGTATTTAAATACAGGGGAAATGATGATGATGGAAAGTATGACAATGATTATGCTGAGTATTTAGTAAAGAAATTGCATTTTGAAAATAAGTACTCACTTTTCTCTTATCAAACTTTGCCAGGACCTGAACAAGCTTGGTCATCTTCACCTCGGTCTCCTCCTCAAGAAACACTATCCATGATGAGTTTTTCCCAAAGGATTTGGATAAACTTGGGAGATACAAAATGCAGATAATTACTATTACTTGAAGGCTTAGCACTATACACTTCAATAACAGATAAGCCAAGGTAAAATAACTGAACATAACTGGCTTTGTCAGGTCAAGGTACAGCTAGTCTCGCAGCCATCCTGATCTCACAAGCTTAAGGATTTGTTTTGCTCTGCACATCCTCCTCTGTGCTCTCCATTCTAAGAAGATTGGGACAGAGGTATAGAACCATTGCCCAATCAGCTTTCAGGTAAGTGACATTTATTGTTTGAAGGAGGAACAATCGACTGACTTTATTTGACACTACTCTATCCTCTATCCCGAACAGCTTTAAATAAAGAGTTTTCAGATTGATATGCAGAGCAGAAAAGATCTAGGGAGCTTTCAAAATCAGGATGGTCCTTCTTCGTGAGGGGATTACTCTTCTGGGGATCTGTTTAAAATCTGGTTTTGGATGGAGTGCTAAAATTAAGGTTCTGACAGAATCCGACCTAGCCATGCTCATGTCTGCCTTCAATTTACCAGAGTCTGTGTAATTTTTTTTTTTTTAATGTCTTGTACCATGAACAACATGGGATAATGGAAATTTTGTTATACATGTACAGTATGTTATACATTAGTGTCTAGAATATCGGAGCAAGGTTGTTTTTTAAACTGCAATTCCAGCTGCATAGGCTGATCACAGGAAGTGATCAGCCTATGAGTACAGGAAGGCATAAGAATAGTGTCTGATGACTGCAGCATTACAGTATGCTTGGAACACCAGTAAATGGATATGGCTTACTGGAAAGGTCCACAATCTTTACAATGGTAGGACAACATGCTGATACCAATCTGTTCGAAAGATAGTCAACAAACTTGCCAATCTCGAGTACAACCTAACAGGCCCTCTCAATCTCCTTCAGGGTATTAAGTTCTATCTTGTCGAATACATCCAAACCAAGACCAACAAAACACCTCCCACACAAACAACAAACACTGAAGCGTGACTGTACTGGATGTTTTGTTTCTATTTGTACGTTGTTCACATTGTGTTTCCTTAAACGTTGGCAAATCGGACTGAAGCTCATCCAAGCCGAGCTCTCTGGTGCACTTACTAAGGAAGCACAGGAAGAATACTCCAGTCTCCTTCATTATCTGACAGACTGTGAAGAAGCAATACCACAGGTGGACTCTGAAAATCACACAAACAGAGCAGAGCACATTGGTTGGTCAGCCGTACAATGAAAGAGGAGGAGTGCCCTGGAGGTCAGAGAACCCGGGCTGTAACTAAGTGGGTATTGGATCTCCTTAACAGTAATTGCAGCAATTGTCCCAGTCTGTCTGGCCTTTCAGCCTGTAACTGCTAGCAAAATATGTACAGTACATGACATTTCTCAGCAAAGAGAAAAGTAAGACATTTTGGTTTTAGTGACGAATGAAGAACACAGATATTCTGAAAACCAATATTCCGCAAAAAAACTAGAAAACAAACAAAAAAAGTTTAAATAGTCTTTATTTGATGTCAGAACTAAAGGTTAAAAAGAACACTCCTCGATTGCATTATAATGGCTCCAAGAACCCCACATTTCGGCCCCAACTCACTGTTGATGTTTGAAACACAACCGTCCACAAAAGTGTGGGTGGCTGTACACACACAC
>JAODLI010000210.1:0-12223 GCA_027575585.1 Percopsis omiscomaycus | reverse complement strand
CACACACACACACACACACACACACACACACACACACACACACACACACACACACACACACACACACACACTCAAACTATGCATGCAACATGAATAGTTGCATAACAACACAGTACACACAGATCCTTGAGCAAGATGCCTAACCCCTGCCTGCTCCATGTAATAGCAGCAAGTAATTGTAAGTCGCTTTGGATTAAAGCGTCTGCTAAATGACATAATTGTAATTGTAATATAACTTCCAGGTTTTTCCATAATATTAGTCATGCTATTTATTTAAAATTGCATTTCTACTTTTTCCAAAACAGAAACAGTCTGTTTTATACGCCTGACTGTTTCTGTTAGAGTTTGGGTTAAATATATCCAGTCAGATTGTAGACGATACTTATATATATAGACGATAACATCCTAAACCTAAGCATAAAAATAAAAATAACTTAAACACCATAAATTCCTATAAGAGATTAGATCATAAGCGCCATTTTAATGGTAATGTACTGTGTGGTACTTTTATGAATCCTTGTAGGAAAATTCAGAGCACAGAAGCAGGCAGGGGAAGGTGCCTTTGAACATGCCATTAAAATACTACCATTTATAGGAACACTGTAAATGGTTTCAGTGTTCCCTGCTTGAAGGACAGAATCCCTATTCACTGTCCCTACTGTATTTAGCATAGAGGGTCCAGGGGATGTTCTCCCATTCAGACCTCATACTCATTGAACACAATTGTTCAATGACTCGAACGGTTGCCAATGTGTCATGTACCATGACCGTTACAGTGACAACAAATAGGAATGAAGCTCTATGGAGATACAAATCTTTACAATTAGAAAACTACTGGTTCAATTGTTCATCTACTGTACATTCTATAGTAGTACTGTTGTTCATGCATCGTGGGTGTATAACACTAGTTTTTGCGCGTGTGACCCGTCTAAATCAAAATGTGACCTTTCCGATCCTCCCCAAATGTCAGACAAAATGTGTCGCAGTACATTCTAGAATAAGGACGCAAGGGCACAACAGCATCCGCTTCTTGCTATGGATTTTTGAACAGATTCGGATTAAATTCTGTGTTCTCTGGTGACCTATAGCATCTTGGAAAAGCAATACCCTGCTCCCCATAAGAAACAGGCTCCGTCTCATTCTATTGACCATGGCCTTAAACTCGGAGCTGAAATAGTTCTACACAAATGCACTATGAATTGCCGTAAAGTATGAAAGGTCATGTAATAGATTATAGGCCAGGTATAGATTACAGTCAATTACAGTAAATATAGATAGCTAAGGAAAGGTCTGTTTTTGTCCGAACCACGGTAAGCATAGCCTGTATCGACACTGGCTTTCTCTACAAGGCTGAGATGCAGTCGTTAATGCTAAGCGTGCATTTATTTTGTGCAGCATTCAGCATCTATGAGCCATTCAGATCCATGGGAAACAAGTTTGGGAGTTTCCAAGCGGTTCCTCTTGCTCGCGGAGCAGGGCAGCAGTGGCGCAGTAAGCGTGTTGTTATAAATATAACAAGAGCTGTGGCTGTGGCAGCGTGATCTACACACATACGCGCACACACACACACACGACCACACACACACACACACACACACACACACATAAATGCACTGCTGTGTTTTGTTAACTCGGCACATTTCCCAAGCAGCTGAGTGCATATAGCGTTACAACACACACACACACACACACACACACATACACACGCACGTACAGTACATGACCTACAAGTGTCCAAAGCACACAAGTGTGTTTCTGGCAGTCGGATCAAATATTAAATTACAGCTTGCAGGTTTGCCTTCTGTCTCTCACTCTTACTCGCTCTTCCACTGAATATCTACCTCCTTCTCCCTCTCTGTTGCTTCACATCAGTCAGGACCACTCCATCCAAATATATATTTAATAAGTGAAAATAATGAAAAGCTTGCAGTTAGGTTTGGCGATGTGGTTCAGCTCCTGGCAGCACAGACCCCTGCCAAGGGTTAACAGAACAGACCTGACAGCACCATGATGTACAGCTACACCATGGCGTATAGAGTTTAAGGTGGAGCCGGGGTGGTGGTGGATGTTAGCAAGCTGCCTGCAACCATGCAGGAGACATTAGCAGGCTGTTTGCAGTTACAGCCGTGCAATATAAAGCAGCTCAATTAATGTGTTGTGGGTATTTAAAAGGACCACCATTTAAGTGCTGTTTTTGTATTGGAGAATGTCAGCTCCAATAGTCAGCTGGGCTATCAGTTGACATTGGATGTGACCGGCCTGAACTAACATTATGCTTGATTATACTATTTACACGCAAGACACGGGATGTTGTGTCTGGTGTAGCAACATTGTTTTTTTCCGCTTTCATGATAATGAGAGACGTTAAACTGATGATTGCTGGTTCAAATCACCAAGCCGTCCAGGACGGAAAGTAATTAAACCCCCTACATGAATGCTACATGAAATGATCGTTATGACTTTGGATTGAACGGTGTGGTACATAATGAAGGATGATGCTATCATTGTTCAGAAGCCTTGCTTTTCCCATGCTAGTATCCACTTCTCCGAGTCTGAGCACCTGTCGAAATGGCAGACTATACACAGCATCTAAAGTTTCTGTATGTGTCATTGGATAGCTGCTATTTAGTTGTTGTTGTATTTTAATGCTAATTGAATTTAGTTTGAAAAAGAAGGTGTCGCTATAGAAGTCCAAATATGTTGTGGGCCTTTAAGTGCCATGCTCCCCTCCTAATAATAACCATGCTAGAACACATCTCCAGTGGAGGTGCTAATTGGTTAACAGTACAGCCTGTGGTTTCTGTGGGAAGCAACTAGGTGTCAGTGTGTGAATGTGTGTGACCCGCTAGTCTCTCTGCTACCACCTGACTGTCGCTGCAAATAAGTCCTATAAGTTGACTAGGCTGAATAAACAGGAGTTAGACAAATGAATGTGCCCTCGATCATGTTTCGACACATTATACATGCTCTATAAAACACAAACACACACACATTGCTATTTAGATACAGTACTCTGTTCCGAAGGCAATGATAAAATATTCATGATATACAGCTAGCACTTTACTTCTTCTTTTCTTCCTTCGCCTTTATTGTATTTTTTTTGTTTGTCTTTCTTCTCCTTCATCCACCTTTGTCTGGATTTTCATTACCAGCAGGTCAGTTCTCTTCTCAGAACTGTACAATGAAATTATATTACCAGGAATAGAATCCCTCCTACTGTGTGTCTAACTGCTTAGAGTTTGCTAATTGAACCAGAGTACTATTGATTGATATACATCCGCGTACACATATGAGTACCTACAGTATGCATGGCACATTAGCTAACTGACCACTGATGCTACCGCACAATCTTTACGCCTGACAGCATTTTAGGCTTATCAGTGGCCGCATTTCTTCAATGTGGAGAAAGTGGAGCTAGCTAACTTTTTAAACGCTAGCACAGCTGTCTTGAGATTTGGTTCAATAGGCCTATTGGATAATAATATATGAGTGGGGAACAAGGTGTACCTTGCTGGTGTCTAATTTTCCTGTTAAGCCCCACCTCTCAGTCAGGATCTCTGGAGACAGAAGAGAATGATAGCATGGCGCATTATATTTAATCAATGTGTTTTAGTGTACCTTTTATTGTATGGGGTTACTGTAAGAATAGAATATGGATACCTGAGTTGTCTGTCTCTGCCACACATGCACAGACCCACACACACACACATCCATTACAGTAATAGCACTACTGCTTGAATCCCTAACCTATCAATTCATCTCCAATCAAGAACCGTACAGTTAAATAACTGACCCATGTCTTTGTACACCTGTGTGTCTTCAGGCTATGTGAGCGAATATTTGAGCCCCTCTCCCTATGATGATGTGGTTGGCAGTGACTCAACTGTCATCACCAAAGTCCCCTCCCCCAGCCATCCATCCATAATCTACGACCGCCTGCGGGACACCAACTACAACGGTATCCACGATGACATCCACGGCGACATCCACTCGGACCAGCCGGACAGCCCGCGGTCCGAGGTGTCATCGTCGGCCGGCGGATACATCAATGGGGACGCGGCCGTGAGCGAGGGATACGCGGTGGACGCCTTCTTCATCACAGACGGACGATCACGAAGAAAAGCCTTGGGAAACCCACGAGGTGCCCTCCAGAGGCACACCTGCAGCGAGTGCGGCAAAACGTACGCCACTTCGTCCAATCTCAGCCGACACAAGCAGACGCACAGAAGCATAGACAGTAAGATGGCTAAGAAATGCCCCACCTGTGGGAAGGTCTACGTTTCCATGCCAGCAATGGCCATGCATCTACTGACCCACGACCTCAAGCACAAGTGCGACGTGTGTGGCAAAGCCTTCAGCCGACCGTGGCTTCTACAGGGCCACATGCGCTCGCACACGGGCGAAAAGCCGTTCGGGTGTGCCCACTGTGGGAAAGCGTTTGCGGACCGGTCGAACCTGCGCGCTCACATGCAGACGCACTCCGCCTTCAAACACTACAAGTGCAAGCGCTGCGACAAGACATTTGCACTGAAGAGTTACCTGAACAAGCATTATGAGTCTGCATGCTTCAAGGGAGCCTTCTCTCCTTTGAGTTCACTGGGGGAATGAAGGGTGAAAGGGTTGGGTAGCGTTCATTTTTATTCATATATAGTGGTCTCCCTCACTGCATCGTTCCTCAACATGATCAGCAGAACTGTCGGCAACAACAAAGGGGAGTTTCCCACCTAAAATCACCAGCTAAATGACTGAAACCTATTCTTTGATTTGGTAAAACATTTCCCCACATGACTCTGTAGCTCTGAAAATAAAAAGCACATTACATCTAGTTAAAAAGATAAGACAATAGCTCAAAAGTTTTATTTGTGGCTAGTTATTTCCTCATCACATTTTTTTGGGTTCTTTGACAATGTGACACAAAAGCACAAGTACTCCTAACTCTGAGACAGAAATATCACTGACGAACATTTGGAATTTGAAGCACTGATCAAATCTTCAATTTTCTTGTGACAAGATTCAACAGAGACTAAATATTTTCTTGATGTTCTTCCAGATTATTTTTATGGTGTTTTTTTATTTATTTTTTAAATAATATTCAGTGGGAAGTAAGAGGAGAGTTATATTAGACAAACATGGTGAAACAGACTCTCTACTTTCTCTCTTCTTGTTGAGTGCTGGAGAGACATTTGAATTACAAGAAAACAATAAAAATAACCATAATCCAAAAAAGGCTAAAGAAATCAATTAACATAACCATAACATAACAATTTCTGTTTTCTACCAGAAAATTAAACAAATTTTAGTTATTTCATTCACACCGGTACATTATACTTGCATCTGCAAGTATAATGTGGCAGTAGTCTTTCTTTCGTTTTCTAGTGGAAACTGACCAGGTTTGCCCTGCCATGCTTTAAAAGTAGGCCAGTACATATTATGTTTGCATAATGAACTGGGCATAGCATTAAATGGAAAACACATACCATGACTTACATGACCATACCATACAATATTATAGTTGTGTTACAGCATAGAATGCCATATTATTTTATGGCATTCTGAAATGTTGTAATTGGTTTGTCCTCAAGTTGATGGGCTACATTGAAAATGGACAGACTGGATGATATGTTATAAAGATTGTGAACTGGACTTCCTGCACTAAGCTACTAACTGACCACAGTGTATTGTGAAAAAAAAGGTTTTTCTTATACTATATACTGTATGATTTAATTAATTTGTATTTCTTTTTTGCTAAACTCCAAGCAGGACATGGACATTGAAAAGGCCTTGACTAAATCCAAAAGGTAAAACCTTTTGTCAAGTGTTGAACTATTATTGTTGCCACTATAGGCCACACAGTATTTAGCAACGTGCAAGTCTCTCTTATTTATTGATTGATTTTATTAATTGATTTATAGATTTTGTTTACAGTTTTGTAGACGTACCGTTTTGCACTTTAATTTGTTTTTGCCTTTGTTAAAAATATGCCAAAGCATTTGACACTTTCTAATTAATGAATAACTTATTTTTGCCCGCCAAAAGACACTACTGCATGCAACAACAACAACAAAAAAAATAAAAAAAATAAAAAAAATAATAATAGCCTAATAATGGAATCTATGCCAATTTTATGATACATACTTAAGTTAATTTATCAGACTCCCATCTTGGGCAATATTTCATTCATAAGCGGTCAAGCAATAATGCATGATGATGATATTTTTGAAGAAACGTGGAACATAACTAGCTAAGATTCTGCTATAATACCTAACATCTTGATTTTGTCAAGTACCACTTATCGATGTAGTTATGAGGAAAAACAATTTCAGGGAGGTGATAAACATATTTAGTGTTAAATACAGAGGGAAGGCTGGGTGGAGTACATATAGGGATTAACAGAGATGATAGGCTCACTGTTGGATGGGGACGGGGCTTTTTTGTACATGTTTTATGCACTGCCTGCCTCGTAATGATATTACTGAATATTGTAGAACGTAGAAGGTACTACCATATTGGCCTCTGGTGCTGAAACACTCAACACAAACCTGGGACCTAAGAAGAATGAATGAATGTTTTTACAGATTAACCCCAGGAGTACAGGTACAAAGGAGGCTTTTGTAAAGGTTTTCAACATATTGTAGGCTTGCTAAAAACCCACCAGCGAATGATTAAAAAGCGAATTTCTTCTTTGATTTTACTGTGGGCCCTTTGTGTTAGTGGATACATTTTATTTCAAGACTACATTTCTTTACGTCTAACGGTGAGAGTTAATTAAAGAGATACTTTTTCTTCGGTCTTGTTTCAGCACCAGAGTGCAATGGATTAACACTTAGATTCTACTATGATCTACTGTAGCCTACTATAGCCACACGCTAGTTTACGTACCATTATATAAAAGCACTTCCTCATATGAATTATATCTTTTATGTTTTTTATTTGAAGGTAGTAGCACAAATAATAAGTTTAGATTCAGGTAGACAATGCCTTGTATTTAGAAATTATCAACCTTGTCCTCCTTTTTCTACTACAATGAATCAGAAAAGGTGTGACCTGATGTTTTCTCAATGCACATACAAAAATGTTGAAAAACAGAAACTTACTGTAATATGTATTAAATGACAAGTTCAACACATATTGCGGCATGTTTCATGTTTTTCATGTGTATGCTTAAGGGGTCCACACTATTTTGTGGAAAGCAACCTTGTACATAAACATTGATGCAACTTTGGGGCTTGGTTTTTTATGGAACTGTAAAGAGTGAAAATAATGAAGGCCCTGTTTAGTTTTGAGGTCTTCTTCCTGTAGTGGTGGTATGGAAGATGATGTAAAGCACAACAACACTAGGCATTTTGTCTCACTTCCTAAATAAAGACTAGCTAAAAAAAGAAAACTGCGTGGAAAATATATTTTTATTTTGGCTAACATGGTGCGAGCAAACATGGTACCATGAATGAACAGTGCAGTGGACACAAAACTATAGAGCATTAAAGGTTCGGTACACTTTGTGACACTGGTCCACATGATTGCACTAGGGATCTAATTCAAAACATAACAGAACCACAGCTGGGGTGGATTAAGTGTGGTAGGGTTGCTATAGTAAATGTGATCATATATAATTCAATTTTTGTATTTAATATTTTGTGTTTAAATCCTTCCTTTCTTTCCTCATGGACTCTGCTACCCTTCTCTCTCTCTCTCTCTCTCTCTCCCCTATCCCTCCTTGAGTGCCCTGTGGCAATGGTGCAGAGGTCAAATGTTCCTGATGAGTGTGTGTGTGAGATTTTAATTGGTTGCCTTGGGCCCCACAGGTGAACAGAGAAGCTGATGTCAGAGCAATGTCTTTAACCTTGACAAGATTGCGACACGCTGTGTGTATACAAGCACTTGTATGTTTCCTGTGTGTTTGCGTGTGTGTGTGTGTGTGTGTGTGTGTGTGTGTGTGTGTGTGTGTGTGTGTGTGTGTGTGCGGTCTGTGGTGGAGGGGAAAATGTATTATGTAATGGGATTATGCCAATAAATTCTAGTGTGTTTCTCTATCTTATCTGTATATTATTTAGCTTATAAGGAAAAACCTCAAATTGCAGCTGTATCTTTGAAACACAATACAAAAAGCATTGGGCAATAACTCTATTAAACTCCAATAAGATTATACATATTATATCATTTCTATTGTGATTGTATTTTTACATACACAATGGTTGAGTATTTGAAACTAGCATGGGTTATTTTAGCAATGGTGATCTTATTCCTGAGTCATAAAGTCCAAGGCCTCTGCACCAATATGCACTGGAGTGTGTGTGTGTGTGTGTGTGTTAGCAGACCTGACGCTTAAGCTCCAAACAATACAGTAGTGTCCACTGCTACAATCATTAAAAATAAACCAATAAATTGTAATTCCACCATTATCGCATAACAGCTGACACAATGCGCCCATCCAGCCCATTCATTGGTTAACTACTAGATCCCTGTGATTCTCATTAGTTAGGCTTCACATGACACAGAGAACTATTGGCCAAAGTAGATCCCGTTGATTTTTATTGGCTATATGAATAGCCAGTAATCTACTTCTGAAGACAAACAACCTTTTATTAAAAAGTCATTGATTTTCTTCGCTGTTGCCCGAAAAAGATATTGATTTTCCTATATTGTCTTTTGTCGGCTAATGATACTAATTCTAACATTCACTGAACCTGAAAAAGGCTTCCTAGCTATAATAGCTGCTGTCAATGTATATATGTGCGATTGAGTGTCTGTGTCTAAAGAGAGCAAAGTTAAAAACAGTCAAAGAGAGGAAAAGTTGACAGAGACAATAATATAGAAAAATACGCATAGAAAGAATATTAATATATTTTAATATTAATATATATATATATTCATATATAGAATATTAATGTCCTGATGGTATTTAAATATGCAAATTCTTGTTTCCCATAGGGCATGGCCTTTTAACCTCAAGTAGCCCCAAAGATGCCAATGGGTTTAAATAGTTTATAGACGGTTATATTATGGTTCGCATGCTTAAATGCTTAATCATTCATTAAACAAGGTTTAGATTAAGCCATATAAGACTCTATACAGTAGGAGTCAGTAACAGATAGATAGATAGATAGATAGATAGATAGATAGATAGATAGATAGATAGATAGATAGATACTGCATCTGTGGTCAGAAATGGTTGACATTCATGGCACACACACGCATGTCCAGCTCTGCATTCGCACACTTTCACTCAGTCTTTTAAAGTGGTGTTTCACACCTCATCGCATTTCAATTAGAAGGTAAGACGCACACACCACACAGAATATACCTGCGTGCATACGCACAAGCAAAGATACACACAGACACACAGACACACACACAAACACCTTGACAGTCTCTCTGTTAGGTGAAGAAGATTCATTTAGATTCTCATCTCTTCTCTCATCCCCCCCGCTCTTGGTCTCTCTCTCTTTGTCCTCTCTTCCTCTGCTTCCCACTCTTCCTCATGTTGTGTGTCCTTCACGTCCCATCAGTGTGAGTGACGTAGGGTTGTGACCTCCGCAGCTCGTCAGGGGAGGCTGTGGGACAGACAGCCTGAAGACAGAAGCTTCTCCCTGGGTGGAACTCCGCTGAGAGCTGGGTGGAAGGATGGAGGGTGTGCTAGTCTCCCCGGTTCTACTAAGGCTACTGTAGTGGAAGGTTAATGCATGCACTGTACATTGTATGACAGATGTTACAATATTAAAGTACGGTAAAGTGTGTAAAATCTGGTATCATTGCACAATTTATTTGAATCCATTTTTAAAGCCTGCTGGTTGAAGAGGATCTCGGCAAAAGCCCCACCGTCATTTTGTCTGGATGTGAACCCTGGGTAACATGATCGGACAACGGATATATGCATGCGCATGAAGCGTTAAAGAGGTCCCACTTTCATTCACCGTGCCCCCTTGTGGCCACAATGACACACAATCTAGCCTTTTCACAGCTGTCTCATAGCAGGGTAACACAGCTGCAGCTATAAATGAATAATGGGTCTGTTTGATTAAGGTGTTCTGATTAGTAAGCCCCAACTAACTGTCAATGCTTGCTAATTACAGTTAAATCAAACGTACCCATTATTAATTTTATTACCACTATGCAACTGCTATGACACATCTGTGGGCTCCACAGAATAGCAACCAAACACACATTTACTCACGCGGAAAGATTGTAGCTTTAAAAAGAACAGCCGTGTACAGCTTAATGCTATGCTATTCTTCAAACCGAGGAAACATCATTAGAAATCACCCAGTCAGGTGTGCCACTACAGGTCTGTCGCTCAACACGACACACCTGGATGTGCAATATCTCCCAACACGACATGGGGAAAAGTCATCTTCCAACATAATTATATAGACTGCACGCGGTATGCGTGCGCTGTGCTAAAGCTATTTGCGTTGTTGTCAGCCGATTGTCACATGACGGCCGCAGAGGAAACAGGAAACAGACAGAGGTCAACCTAAAGGTCAGTGGAGGATATGTCTAATGTGTGTGTGTGTGTGTGTGTGTGAGTGAGAGTGAGAGAGAGAGAGAGAGAGAAAGAGAGTAGATTGGCTATAAATTGAATCCTTTCGATTTGGGAAGCTCTTAGAAACCTCTAACACACACACACACACACACCCAGGTTCACGGGTTAGCGTGAGACAGGTGTTAAGTGTTGTTAAAGTTGGGACTCCCTGAGCAGGACAGGGGAAATCAATTCACACACACACACACACACACACACAAACACACACGCACACACACACACGCACACATGCCTAGTCTCTTCCACTTTGTTTTACATCCTCAATTCACACAGAATCCCTTTGTCCTTCAATCAAACAGCTACACCTCTTCTCTTCTCTCAGGGTTGTTTAAGATAATGTCACTTCAAAATGTATGTTGTTCTCACTAGTGCCTAGTTGCAATACTAATAAAGCACACCCCACAGTGAATACATTGCCTTAGCTCTGTGCAATACGTAAGACATTGTTGGAAAAACATCCCCAAAACACATCCATAAATATGATACCACTTGTTAGCATTTAAAAGAAAAGAAAAAACTGCTCTTGCATAAACACCATGGACAACGAAGGAACTCTGCTGACCTTGTCGTAGAACAAGGAGGACAGAGAGAGAGAGAGGGAGGGAGAGATTAAGAAAAAGAATACATGGTGGCATAAAAATCCTGCCTTCTACTATACTGCCGCAAGACCGCAAGTAAAGCCTTTCTCCTTTTTAAAACGGCAAATAATGAGATAGTAGTACTTGACTTTACTTGACCCACTCGAAAGGAACAAATGTGAAAAGAATTTGTCATTTTTTTCAGGATCCATTTGAGAACCCCCCCCCTCTGCTCACACCCACACAGATTTCTTCATTTCTCTGGGAAAGAACGACACCACTCATGGCTGCTAACGTTTCACTGTAATCTCCGTCTTCCTCTAATGTGCCTTTTATTGCAACAGTACAGATCCATGCCCTTAGGCCCCTCATACACACACACACACACACACACACACACACACACACACACACACACACACACACACACACACACAGAATCACAGAGTGCATACGGAAACATATTGTGCTATCTTTGTAATAATAACAGATCAGATATGTATAAAAATTGTACTCCCCCCCCCAACACACACACACACACACACACACAGTGTTGAACTGTTGCTGATATCAACTATGTCAGTGTAGCACTTATTCTGTGTCATTTATCAATGTAATGACATTGGCTGGCCACAGAACAATAACTAGTTATGTGATTTCATTGGTTTTATGACACTGTGGCTAGACTTTACTAGCAGCCCATGGCTACATACAGCAGATGTGTAGGACGGAAGAAAGACACAAATGGACGCAGAAACAGAGACTACATTGCAAATATGGTGCACCGTAAAATGGTTAAGGGAACTGTGTGTGTGTGTGTGTGTGTGTGTGGCGTGTTGTCAGTCCTATTAAAGTTGTATTGCACAGAGCTTTTAGAACATTTACCATTAGACGAGCGACTTCAGCTAAAAAATTATTTAAAAACCTTTGAGATTTGTGCTGGCTTAGGATCCTTCCGAGAGTCAGTGCGTCGGTCTGTGCGTGTGTGTGCGTGAACGTGTCAGACATCATTGTGTGAATGTATAGTTGAAGTGCGTGTGTGTGTGTGTGTGTGTGTGTGTGTGTGTGTGTGTGTGTGTGTGTGTGTGTGTGTGTGTGTGTGTGT
>JAODLI010000209.1:0-33278 GCA_027575585.1 Percopsis omiscomaycus | reverse complement strand
ACTGAACTAGTTCATTTTAAAATGTGTGAACTGAACTTTGAACTAGTTCATGTAGTAAATGAACTTTCCCATCACTGTACACATATACATATACACAAGACAGTTTTATCAGTTTTAAATAAAAATAAAATTAATTTGCAAATATATTTTAACACAATTTTTATGCAAAAAAAACATCAATTTCCTTTTAAAAAACAGAAATGTTATGGTTATTCACAGCTACAGGTTTTACATGTTATTTTACATTACACAAAGAAATTCACAGTCTATCTTTGTAATTTTATTAATATTTTCATGTAGTTCAAAAATACAGGAAAAATCTTTGAAATAAACAGGTAAAATTCCATTAAATTACAGATTTTTTTTCAGTGTAGGCCTGACACAGGGAATAATAATTTGAGAACAAAGGAACTCAGGTGAGGCCTGTCACAAAGAAAACGGATACATGCTTACGTGAGACGCCGACTGACGAGCAGACGAGCAGACAAGGACAGACGAACCGGCACAGAGGAACAAGAACCACTGGGGTTAAATAGGGAAAAGGGCAAACACAGGTGAACACAATAGGGGCAATCAGGCAACATGAGCACGCACACACAAAGACAGGACACCAAGAAACATATACAGGGGCTCTCAGGCCAGGTCGTGACATATAATGTATTGATTTGGGTGCAGCCATCACAGAAGCTCGAGTGGGGGACCCCACTTCCCATCCAGGATCTCTAATCCTCCCCTCTTTCTGTCACAAAGTTAACATGTAACTGTTGCTTTGCCGAAAAGTGTAATCGACATTCCAGAAAAACAGATCTGGGGGTCTTATACTTAAAAGGTTCATCTTCCCCCGAAACACAGGCAGCATAACATTCACCACGAGCCATGAGCTGCATGGTGCTGTGAGCACAGGTCCCATTAGAGGATGTCGGGCCCTCATGCCACCCTCATGGAGTCTGTTTCTGAGTTAGGTCAGAAACGTGCACATCAGTGCACACCAGTAGCCCGCTGGTGGTAATTTTGTAGCCTACTACTATTACTACTACTACTCCCGCAAATCACGTAATTACAATATTGTGCATGTGAAACAGTTTGTGCCGACACGCCCACATGCTGCAGCCCCCATTGCAATGTGATGTACGACAACGTGCAATGTACTGGGGCTTCGCCATCATTCATTGAACGAGAACAGGGCATCTCGGTCCTGACTGACGTGTGACGTACGTTTTAGAAAATACATATGTCAGATATGTCAATAAACGACTTGGTGAACGAGTCTTTGGAACTAATCCTTTCATTGAGTGGAATTATTTGAATTTTTAAAAAGACTCACACCTGCCATCTCTAATCCACAGCAGCAGCAGTAAAGGTGTGAACGGGGGCAATGGAAGGAGGGGTGGACCGTGCAGTTGAGCTCAGAGGGGATGCGTCATCAATCCTTTTGAAGAATATGTTTAGCATGTTAGCACGATACCAGCTCCCCTTCCCCCATCCAAGGCAATTTGAAATTACACTGCTCAAAGAAATTAAGGGAGCACCGAAATCACACATCGGGTCTCGATGAACGAAATATATTAAAGATCAAAATCTTTACTGTACATTGTGTAATTCGTTGAGAACAAAATCAATGGATGGGTCAAAGGTCTGGGGAACATGAGGGCCAGTCAATGGCATCAATGCCTTCGTCATCCAGGAACTGCCTACACACTCTAACCACATGAAGCCGGGCATTGTCCTGCACCAGGAGGAACCCAGGGCCCAATTCACCAGCGTAAGGTCTGTGCGACCCTCCAAGGATATGCCTCGAGACCATCACTGACCCACCACCTGTAACGTCATGCTGGATGATGTTACAGGCCGAATATCGTTCACCACGGGCCATCGAGCTGCACGGTGCTGGGCTGTGAGCACAGGTCCCACTAGAGGACGTCGGGCCTTCCCTCATGGAGTCTGTTTCTGAGATCATTCAGAATCATGCACACCAGTAGCCTGCTGGAGGTCATTTTGTAGGGCTCTGGCAGTGCTAGTCCTGTTCCTCCTCGCACAAAGGAGCAGATACCGGTCCTGCTGCTGGGTTGATGCCCTTCTACGGCATTATCTATGTTTTTATTAAGATCTGTAAGTTACCATGTCTTGCTATTGCCTCTCCAGTGCACCTGTTGTCACTTTCCTTTGCACCAAAACAGGTGACGGTGATTCACAATCGCATATGCTTCTTAACTGGATAGATTGATATCCCTGAAGTTGAATTAACTTGATGTTATACTGTGATGATTACTTGTTCCCCTAATTATGTATGTCAAGTTATGTAGTCTAATTGATGCCTTTAATTTAAAAGCATTACCCAATGCAAATTACTTTTTGCACACCTGGACATTGTTAGTTGAACTGTATGTTTGTACTGTGTACTGTGTGATCAACAGCATTAGCCTGGTAAAACCATGCCGATTTTACAAGCTCTACTATTTGCTATTGCTTTGTGAAGCTTGCAAACTGTATAATTTATGCTGCGTTTAAATGGAACTCGTGAGCTTATGATTACGACATGGGAAGTCATGTATACAACTTGTGAACTTACGAGGTCGTGAATACAACAATAAGGGGGCGTTCATATGGACTATAGAACCATAATACTGCACACAATATAGACTTTTACATGAAATGTTAATTATGGGAATCCTCAGTTACAGTATAGAATTTCTTAACCAAACACATCCTGAAATTGAGCTTTACTGAGGAATGTGGTTGTCACTATGTTAGGAACAGGTAAAGAAGAGGTCATGAGCAAGAGACAGATACTAGCTGCATTCCAATCTTTGTCGACTGTGGACTTGATATGCTTCTTGACACTTTCTATTATGTACTGTGTGATCAACTGCATTAACCTGTTAAAACCATGCTTTTTTGGCAATTAAAATTACTATTATGCATTGAGTGTTACACTCAATGAGGTTGATATAGTGGTCGTTACTATGAGATTAACATCAGATGTTCACGTAAAAAGGTTCAGATTATTTCTGGGGCCCATTTTACAAGATCAACAAGATCTATATTTGCAATAGTTTATTCTTTCAGGCATGCCAACATGCCATATATCACCTTTAGAAAAGCAATATTCAATTCAATGTCATTGTCATTAACACAATGTGCCGGCACATAGGTAATGAAAGGAAGACTGTGGCTTTCACCAAAAGGAGCAAGGGGGGGCTCATAGGGTCATACTTAGCAAAAAATAAAATATTTTTACATATATAATAAGTACAGATAGAAACACAAGAATATCAACATTTTAAAAAGCTTGCATTGAATGAGGTGGTAAATAGCTGAGGTATCTCTAATAGAGCTGCGCATATGGCACTGTAAACATGGCAGTAGTGCAGAAAGAGTCATTGAGGTGCAGAAACGGGGGAGGAGGGGTAGAGGGGGGGGAGGAGGGGTAGAGGGGGGGGATCAGGGTGTGAATGTTGGTAGGTGAGAGAGAGAGTGTGTGTGTGTGTGTGGGTTCAGGGTGGGCTCAGCTTGAGGGGGAGGGGGTGTGTGTGTAAGTGGGTGAGTAGAGTTCAGGGGGTAGCCAGGTTCAGATGAGTAACAGCTTGGGGGAAGAAGCTGTTTCTGAGTCTGGTAGTGAATTTACATTTACATTTACATTTACATTTACATTTACAGCATTTAGCAGACGCTTTTATCCAAAGCGACTTACAATTAGTACATTTGTCGACAGTTGAACTGGTTAACCAGTTTTTGCAAGCAGATAACATTTAGTGTGCACATTTAGATTTTCTGAATTTCTGAGGCTCCTGTAGCGCCTCCCAGAGGGCAGGGTGGCAGAACTGACAGAAGAAGTCTTCTACAAAACAGACTGTGGTTGGGTTGGGTGGGATCTCTGCTGACGTTACGGCCTCCGGGCCGGCAGCCTTCCGTGTGCGTAGTGATCCTCTGACCTCTGCGTGCGATGGTCAGAGTGAGGACCTGGTCTCCTGGATGGGTGGGGTTTTGGTGGCTGGGTCATTGTTGTCCTTGTCGAAGTGAGCGTAGAAGAGATTTAGCTTAATATGTACTGTATGTTTTGAGGGCCTGTAGTCTCTCAGGAATATTCGTAAGCGACGGACAATCACAAGGGAAGTACTTTTACAAGCATGCAGTACGGGGAAAGAATATAAACAGGTGAATTAATGACTGTTTAGACTAGTAGCTCTCTGTGAGTTCGCTTTAGCTATTACAGCAAAAAGGGCTGTCTGAATCATCGTGTGTTTAACAGAGACATCTACACTCTTGTGACTTGGGGTGGAGGTGGGTGATGTCTGACTGGTCAGCATGACTGGTCAGCATGACTGATCAGCGAGAGAAACTTCCGGTAGTTCTGTAAAACATAGTCAAAGATGTCCCAGCAAACAGTATACAGGGGTCTTCCCAAACCATGGATGATAAGCTAACATTGGAAAAATTAACACAAACAATGAAACACGTTCTGCGTTTTAAGTGTTTACTGGCTGACCAACTGTGTCTGTGTGTGTGTGCAGAAAGGGTTTTGTGTGATGTTTCCTGACGTCCACTTCTTAAAGCCGACCATAACTCCATAACCCACATCTTCTTTTCCAATTCTGTTGTCTTTCTTCTCTAATTCCCTCCTTCACTACACTTTTTACATCATCTCTCAGTGCAGGACACGGAAAAGTTATATATATATATAAAAAAACTTCAGCTCTGTGTTGAAAATGTTTATTTATTTTTAATTACAATAATAGTTAATTACAATAATAGTACTACAATTTGAATGATCTAAAAACATCTTCCACAAATTAGACACTCAAAGATCATATAATCATCATATGATCATATAAAGACCTTATAAGCAAAACTATGACAGATGGCACTTTTACCAAATATAACTGCAAGTTTACTACACTGTTACTGAATACTATCCTGTGTGTTGATTGGCTCTCTGGGGAGCATTTCCTGGAGATCGGCCACTACGTAAGCAACGACGGCCCACAATGCCGAGCAGAGGTCCATCTCCCGAGGGTTCTGAACTGTCATCGTGTCTCCTTCAGTGTGATGGAACCAAAAATATTTGCTGTCTTCCACATGTAGACCAGCACCTGGCAAAATGTGAAACAAACTCTTCACTCCTCCCTCCTCTCTCTAAAGGTTCACTAAATTAAAAAGATGTGTTTTGGTTCACGCAGCAGTTTCACTTCCAAAGTGAAGATTCTAAGAACAAGCTTGTTGTTCCAAACAGAACCACAGGGGCATTTACATAAGCCATGATAGACTACTTCCTATTAAAGTTGTGTGTGTTATAGATTTAAACCAGATGGACAGATGCTAAACAGCAGAAAGGTGAGATGGAAACTTAACAAACAGATAGACTCCAACCTACCTGGAACCCCAGCTTTGACCCATGGTTCTATGTCAAGCTCATCTGCATTGTCCTCCAACTTGGTCACATTAATAGGAGCTAACAGTTTTACCACCTCCTCCATCACCTTCCAGAGAAGAAACAGCACTAGGCTATTATTATAAGCCTATTATTACAAAAATAAAAAAACTTCCTATTTGCCTCTGGAATAGTGTATTTTGTACTTGATTGAGTTACAGAGTTACCTTCAATATCTACCAATTGTGTACATTGCAACTTCCCAGGCTTACCTCCCGTGCCTTAGCACTGCCATTGAACTTCAGACCCAAAGGGGTGAACGTTCCCGTATCCGACTCCATGACCAAGTCAAAGTTAGATATGTTCACCTAAAATGGAGGTAGGGGGGGGGATAGGTTTATGTTGGAAGTTTAAGATAAATGCTGTAGAGAAACAGAGAGGAACCAATTTAAATAAACACATGAAGAAATAAAGATGTGAGCACAGAAAAGAGAGGGGATGTATGTTTGTTGTGCATGTTTTACAAACTAAAACCAATGAGAGAGACAATTATAGCTTTTAATAATATAACATCAACTAAAATATTGAGTCAGTCAATTGCTTTCCACTGCATTTGAGGCCAGAGAGAAGAAAAACTGTAATCACTGTGTAACCCATATGAAAAGTAGGGCTACTAACACCCAGTCATTTAGAGGTGTAGTGGCATGTTGCTCCCAAATGGGGGCGCAATATGCACATATAAAGCAGTAGAGAGTACTACGTGCATTCATCATTCCATTTTCTGCTGGAGGTCTCTTCCTGTAAACGCGTTATGAACCGACAAAATGTTGTCAGAATACCAGCTGTGAGCGTGAGAGAGGCAGTTTCTGTCAAGTATTTGAAACTCTCAGTGTTTTTGAACTTCCAGATAGAATCTGGAGGATTCCCGGATGGCGAGCCCAGCCCAGTGAGACTGTGGACGTTCTTGGAAGCGGTGTGTCCTACCGTAGGATCTGTTCCCAGGAGACTAGCTTAATTCGTTCATCCAGAAACCAGATAAGAGCCTATACACACTATTACCTCTAACTGGGTAGAAATAGACATAGTAGCAGAGTAGTAAATCCAATCCACACACAGACAAGGAGCTGAACTCTTTGGATTTTAAACTCCAGTAGTCATTGAGGATTGCAACTCAAAAGAGATTGTTTTCATTTGTCTCTCCTATTTTATTTGTTACTCCAAAGAGCTCTATTTTTTAAATTTAATTTCACCGCTGTATATGTTGTGTTGTTGCTGTAAGGTAATACAATTGTCAGCTGTTCAACTAGATCTCCACTCCTTGTGAGTTAGTCAAGGCATACCACTCCCCGAACCTAGGTAGATGTTAGTGTCTATATAACTACGCCTGGTTAGGACTAGAGGCACTACAATTGCATTGTCTCATTGAAGCTTTCTATTACCATAAAAATGTACAGGCCTATGTGTGAGAAACATAGCCTAATTTCTAGTTAATTTTTTAGATTATAAAATATAAAGGGAATTCACCCAGATATTGACCACCACATTCAGATAATTAGATCAATGATAAACAAACTTTGCCTATCCTTCTATCCATTCTGTCTAGTCCCCATCTATTATAAACTAAATTAACGACAATAAAATCTTAATTAAAAGGAATGTATTGTATTAAAAGCAAAGCTACCCTAAACAGCATAGCATCAAATAATCATTGCTTATCCAGGAAATGGGACTGCAAATCAGCCCCTAAACATGTCATTGCTAAATGATTATGGTTCACTTTAATGGCTTAGCATACTACATACGTATACTGACTATGCTGGTTGAGTCCGTTTTCAGCCTGACTACTAAAGTAGAAGTAGTACTATCAGCAGAAGCTTAATTTATACATTTCCTTTCCAGCAGTATAGTACAGGAAAAATCAGTATAGTACAACTACATGTGTATCATGACAGCACTACATTTACAGGGTACTTGTGTAACGGAGGCCAGCGGTACAGCAAGGTGCTGCGCTGTGCAGGGTAAACCTCACTCCTCCGGCACCTTAACAGATGTTAGCAACAGACGCAAGGGCCCATTGGGTTTTAGCCTCCCTTACTAACACGTCCGCCTCCCACGCTGGGGATTTGGGTTCGAGTCCGGTGCGGGACTCGACCGGTTACACTTGTACTGTATATTCATATTCCAGTATTATTCAAAATGCTTATATTCTGGTTTCAGAATATATCAATACTCAAAATTGGGAAAATGTTAGTACTAATGATAGTAGGTGCAAGGTCAGGAATTAGTACCTTATGCAAATCATAGTACTGTAGTCCTCCAAACCCTCCCTGCTCCTCAGCTGCCCACAGCACTGCTCGCACGGTCCTTCTTGGACGCAAGCCTGGAGAAACAAATGCAAAGAGACACAGGCATAGACATGGTTTATGACTGATTGATTTGACCTGAGTGTTGAAGCCCCTTTGAAGAAAACCCTTTCTAAATTTGGATGTTGAATTTCAATTTACTAATTTATTTATTTTCCTGTGTGTTCTTCATTCAAAGTGTGTGTTATCTGTGTATGTGTCAGTCTCAATTACCTAGGTCATTGATGAGTGACAGGGCCTCCCAGGAAATAAACACCCCTCCTCCATCATCCATGGCACCCTGACCCACATCCCAACTGTCTAAATGACCACTCACTAAGACAACCTATTAGGTCAGAGAGAAAAGAGAATTTCTTTTGTTTCTTAAACCAAGGGAGGCATCTGTCCTGATTTACTCGTAATTATACTTATGCATACACTTTGAAGTTATCTCAGTATGAAAATCTGGTAATATGCAATGTAAACTAATGTTCACAGTGCTCAATAAGTCACAATTACATCATAATTGATTGATGACCTCAATTAACAACACATAAGTATTCCTTTTCTATACAATGTAAGAGTTACATGTAAAATTATGTCTGTAATCAGCAGATGACATGTTGTACTTCTTAATTTAACTTAATTTCACCCACACAGATATACCAACAGCAACTTTTCTCGATTCATCATGCAGTGTGTTTCATTTTAAATAATTTCTAGAATGGAATTGGAAGTTTGCAGATATAGTAAAAATAGTAACTGACAATCAGTGACATTATCCCTATTAATGCTGTTTCCCTGCAAGAAATCTATAAATGAATGAATAATAATGAAAATTCAATGATTCATTAAACTACAAGCAGGAAACCATTGAAATCACTAAACAGGTTACAGTCATTGTGGTTACTTCACTCAGCTTGTGCCTATATATGTTTTATTATGGGCTGGAATGTAACAATATACAGTCCAACATGTTGACACATGTCGACACACTGCAAAAGCCAAATAAGCAATGGTGTGGATTTTTGATTGATTATATACAAACATATGATGTCCCCAGCTCCTGTCACCTAATCAGTCAGATGATCTTGTTGCTAGTTACACCAGAGAAGCACACCAGCAGTGCATGTAGACCTGTGTTTGCAGGCTACTCTGGTACCTGTTCTGGATGCTGCCAGCCCTTGATCTCAGCCACCGTGTTGAAGGAGTCGGCATCTGGCAGAGTCTTGGCTCCCATCACAAGTCGGACCACTATCTTCTCGCCTCGTTGTGCCATGCGAAACATCATCTCGGCGTCCTCCACTGTAATGCAGGCTGTAGGGATTTTCTTCACTCCTTTTTGGTAGTCCTGCCAACCTGTATGGGGGCTGGAGAGAGAGACGGAATATGTTATAGTAAACCAGGTCATAGTATAAATCCTAACCAGGTGTTTGCTCCAACCATGCACTACAGCAACCCTCCAGCAGGGGAAGTGAAATAATTCGTGAAATTACAGTTTTTCATGAATTCCTAACACACTACAAGTGAATGCTCAGACCAAAGCATGAAAACCTTACCTTACACACAGACACCAAAAGTATAAACACATTTTCATCTATGCACTTTGTAATCATTTCTGCAACACACATTGTGCAAAACACTACACACAGTTTCGTACAGTACACACTTTGTCAAAGAATTAAGTCTTGCAGTCATTGAGACAACACTTCCATTCAAAAACCCACTTATAATTGGTAACACCCACACACACAGTCACAGCTGTAGCACTACAAACAGAACTCAGGTAAGCTCACCTCTTTTGTGAGGAATTTCCAAACATGGAGGCAGAAAGAGCAAGAGGAAGAGGAGAAAGGGGAAGAGGGAGAGGAGAATGAGGAAGAGGAGGAGGGCGACGACAAGAAAGGGCACCAGGCAATTGACGTAGAAATATTTCCGATGAGATTACATGATGAGTCCACTGTGGTGGACTGTAATAAATCATGGCCTGAAGAGGACATTGCATGTGATGTGGCCAAACCCTAATAGAAAGTGTGATCCATACAACTATTCACCCCAACCCTCACACAACTATTTTTGTTTACCAGTACACTATACTTTTACAGTATTTGTTGCTGTATTTGCAAAAACATGTTGTATTGACTACTGTAATCCTACTTTTTGTTATTGTCACAACCTGCAAAGGTCAAAATTACATGAAAAAAAATCCTGAAGCCTTTCTATTTGTGTAGATGTTCTGTACTGGAACAATATTTTACAGAAGCCTGTATGGGAAAATAGAAAAGGTCTACAAAGTGCTAAAGACAGCAGTGTTTTGAATAAAGTTCATCAGTGTGTTGTTGAGTGACCAAAATGAAATGAAATTTTGTTTTATTTAACCTTCTGATACATACTGTAATGCATCCCTGGGTGGTTTATGTTTCATTGCCTTGTAGAGCTTAGATAATAAATCATTTAAACAGTCAGTCAGATAAATACCTGTTAATAGAGAATGGCGTGATGGATCGTATCAGTGAGGCGACAGCTCCGACTTTCGCTGCCTCAACTGCACCTGTAGAGCGGTATTCCACTGATTCATCATAGTTAGTGAACGGTTGGTTGTACACCACGATCTTCCCAATGGCCTCGTTGGCTCTACTCCTCAACTCCACAAATGACTGGATCACCAACACCTCTGCCTCAATACCTACAGAGAGTGTGAAACTGTAAACTGTTTGGTTTAGACAGACTGGAGAGACAAGTTAAAATACATGTCCTGCAGAAAAAGCATAATTTTCAATGCACCAGCTTTTATAGATATTCAGAACAATAAAGATTAGATCTATTACCCTCCCCCCGCCATATATGCCCACTAGCTGGGTTCCCAATTACGATTAATACTACTGTATATTTACTCACCCTTCCCACCTGACTATGGGGAGTATATTGTTCTTATATATGGTCTTTACCCTCAGGTGGTGTTCCTACACTGCTACCCAGTCCTAGAATAGACAGCTTCTTGGGTCTGGGCTGAACCATCTCAGCTCTCTCCTCTCCCCTCACCCAGTGGGGGATTTTGACGGGTTCTGGAATAGGGAGTCAGGGAAATGAAACAATCCTGCTTTAATTTAGCATAAGACGACCCCTGGTATATTTAACACTGTATTCAGCTCTCCCCCTCCTGAGGGCACACTACTTCTCTTCATAATGTACAGGCCTTTCCCCTTTATACGTGTATGGTAGTGTGGTGCTTATTACAAGGTCCTGGGTTGGAACCCCCAAGACTTTCCTGAACTTCCATAAAGATGTACTTTACGGTAATATAAAATGGTGTCGTTCACACTCAATACTCAATACAATACTAATACAGACACAGTTAGGGGAACATATGCAGTAGATACTGTATATTAAACATACAGGTCCGTGCCATACAGGTAAAGGTATGCATATTCACCCAGATGGACATCCAGGCCGTCTTGCGACATGGCGTTTTGCATGTATACGATGGCCTTCTCCAGGTTTTCTGAGCCACTGATGCGGTTCCCTATGGTATCTGTGAAGTTTACTAGGCGGTTGTAGGAGCGGCCCCGGGCGGCTCCAGACACCGCGAGGTCGATAATCTTCTGGGCCACATCAGCGTAGCCTGCCACTTCAGAGGCTGTAAGAATATTTGGTCTTTTCAAGGTAGAAATACTATTTATTTATATATTAAGTTAGATTTAAACTGTTGTATGTAGTCATCACGGGACATCATAGTCATCATGCATGTTTATTGAACATACAGCAGCCCCGCGACAGATGACAGTAAGCGTTGTTAAAATCCTGTCATCCTGTCATAGAGATAGCATGACCGAACAGAGCACAGACTGAACCCCCCTCCCTCACCAAACACACACACACGCAGACACACACACACACACACACAGGCGATTGCACTGCAGGAGAGTCTATACTACTATGTCTGATATTGAGAAACTTTTACCATTCTGCGCTGACACGGTGACTCCCTGGCTGGACAAAAAGACAACGAGCGAGAAAAGGAGTGCTCTGCAGTCCGGGGCCATCTGGAGGTAGCAGAACATTTGTTTATTCTAACTACACTTGATAGAACTATTAACAGTCACTCTCACACGTAAAAGTTAATCCTTTTGATAGTCAGCTTTGTTCTATAATCCGACAAAAAATACTGCCAAAGAGCAATGTCAAATACAAATACAACCACTGGCAAAAATTATGGATTCACCACACTTAGAGGATGTTCACCCAGTTTTTTTTACTTCGCAGTAAATAAACAAATCACAGATATGACACAAAAACATTTTTGTTATGTAATAGCTGTCAGGTAAAGGAACAGGAGAGATGGCAGTCATTACCTGAACAGTCAATGCACAGGTGTACATTGACATTTGCACACTTCTCAATCCATCGATAGAAAATAGGTTTGGTGATGATGAAGTAATTTTTCAGGATGACAATTTGCCACAGAGCAAAGAGTGTTAAAGCTTTTTTTCTGGAAAGGCATATCAATTCACTGACATGGCCAGCAAACCGTTCGGATCTCAATCTGATGGTAAATTTATGGCGGAAATTTAAAAAAATTGTCCAAGGCAAGGCTCCATCCTGCAAAGCTGATCTGTCAGCTGCTATTCGATAAAGTTGAAACCAGCTTGATGGAGAATATTGTTTTTCAAGTCCATGCCTCAAAGAATTCAGGCAATCATATAAAGCTAGAGAAGGTGCAACAAAGTAGCCTATTAATTGTGATTTTTTTTGTTGAGGATTCCATAATTTCTTCCTAGACATTGAGTGATTCCATATTCTTTTTCTCCACTTGATCTGGAAAAAAATATCCCATTATTAAAATAATTGCATTTAATTTATTTGAGTTATGTTTCACCAAGCCAAAATCTTCAGCTAAAAAATTGTTTTGTGTCATCTGTGATTTGTTTATTTTGTACAAAGTAAAAAAGCTGAATGAACATCCTCTAAGTGTGGTGATTCCATTGGCCAGGGGTTGTATGTGTCACATAAAATACATTTTTGAAAAAATTGAAATTAATGCTGTTCATAAACATGACTTTATCAATACTTACCTTTAAAAAATCAGCTGGCTTATCGCAGAATGAAGATAATACACACAACTCAAGCTGAGTGGTTGTCCATCTCACAAAGCCTCCTTGCCCTATTATATATACAGCAGAGGTATCACGGTGGTCAAAGTCTGCCAGGGTTTAGCCCAGCCTGTGCTGACCCTACATGTCTCCCTTGTTTATCTACACCCCCAGAATACAGTTTGTTATAGCACAGATAAATAGATAAAGACTGATGCAACATGTCTGGTTTATGAGTGTTAAGGATTCCATGAATAATGGCATCATAATTTGTTCATTGGACATGACCATTGGCTACACAAAAATCCTAGTCACAATCACAATCAAAATTGATGAACAGTATACTACTACTGTATCAAGACAGTCCACAGAAAATGAGTATTGAAAAGTGACTACAGATTGGAATTGATTGACTGTTTGCATTGTTTGTTGACCACAATTCAATTTAGTGATTGTCGAATGGCTGCTCAATATAGGAGTAGTTCCCCTTTAACACACTTTGATGGGGCAAGATAGTCTAGTGGTCTAGGTTTTGGACTCCCAGACGGAAGGTTGCAGTATCCTTGAGCAAGATGCCTACCCCCTATCTGCTCCATGTAATAGCAGCATATAATTGTAAGTCACTTTGGATAACAGCCTCTGCTAAATTACCTAATTGTAATTAACCTTGAACTAGATGCAAAACAGTTGGATAAATTTCTCCTTTGGAAAATCTCCTTTAATCACATTAGTTGAGTATCAGCCCTATAAGGACCAGCTGGGAGGCTGCAGAAAAAAAGGGAAAATAATATTAATGAATAATATAGGTTACCTAATCTGTGCTCATATATTAGAGTGTGTGTTCCTTTTGAATGCTACAGTCCAATGAAAATAAACCTTCACTTGGGATTAATCTTGTATAATCCCAAGGAAATTCTGTTATATGACGTAATGGGTAGGAGTGTGTTTCCAGTAATGGCATGACATGGACATCTGGAATGTCGGCTATACAGTTCGTCTGGCTCTGCAAGGGGCTGCAACACAATAGAAAATATGTCTTACAGTTAACTTGTCCGTTTATTATTTAAAATAATAATGATGTTCCCTCTTTCAGTGGATTTTTGACCTTTTGTTCTTGTGACCCCCTAAAAAAATAATACAAATATAATGAATATTATAAATACACACATCAAATCAAATGAATTTAAAATGAATATTGTTGTTTTGTGAACCAATGTCCCTAATAAGCTGTCAACTGTCTAGTACAATACCAATATTGTCAGACCCCTTCCATGTCTAACCACCAGCTTGTACTTCTTCTACACATTTACTATATGTTTACAGAAGTGCAAAGTACATAGCACTGCACACTCCGAACCATTTGGCTATGGCCAAATTGGTTCATCTCCAAGCAGCTTTGTAAACCACTACACCCTTTGGCCTCTATCACACTTTTAACTATTCAGAAAAACGAAAAATGTTAACACTATACAAACTGATGATACATGTCTTCAAGAAATCAGTGTGTGAGGGTGAACTTTTATGACAACGGAACTCCAGAATACTGGCAAATTATTACACTTTTGAAACTTTTTTTACCCTGTTAAATAAAGGTTGCCGTGGCAACTGTGTACGAGTAATAACGAAGGTAAATGACAGGACTGAAATTGGTAGAAAATTGTAGTTTCATCATCTTAAACAATGGTGTTGTAATCTACAGTAAGCATGCATGCGTGTTTGATAAACCAAGGCAATCAAAAAACACCCAGGTTAGATTTGCATCATTGCCACAAATTTTATTCAGTAGTGTACCGAAAGTCTGTGCCTGCCTCACTTGTATCAGTAACAGTATTTTGTCAGGTCCTGCCACTGTGGAGGGGCTTCATTAGATCAAGGCTTGAGTCAAATCATATTGAGTTTCACATAAAAATACAATCTTAAACTGCAATTTATTTACTTATATCAGAGTATCATACAATACATATAAATTATATTATCACCACACAAACCTACATTGGTTTGTATGATAAAGCATTTACAATCAAAAAGTCAGTGCCTTACCTGTGTAGAGGTCTGTAAGATCCATTAATGAGACACTTTTTATCATGCACAGAATAAACTCATTTGATGGTAATATTATATAACAGTCATAGCCGATGGTAGTCAGCCTTGACATTACACACGTGTACTATGGAAGGGGTGCAGTTACATCTTTGGTTCCACAACATTTATCAAACTACAATTTAGGTGGTCCTAAAACCATAAACATTCAAATATAAAATGGATTAGTGATCAATTTAATCATTGTGTGAGGGTTTGTTTGGGAGGTGACCAATGTTCAAAGCTGCCCCCCCTTAAATGTCAACTTCCCATTTTTTAAATTGAAATTTACCATTTGAAAAATGTTAAAATAGTCAGTATTAGGGGCAGATATAGACCACCATTTTATAACTGATCACAAGTAATATCAGTAAGGTTACAAAATTAGCCAGAGAAATGCAAAATTTTATCTTATTGAACAGATTACATAACTCAAATGACTGAACATATGTATTATGTAGGTATGTAATGTATGACAAATATAATCAGTAACACAACCATTTCACCAAATCTGTGGCAATCCAACCACATAGTATAGAGGGCAGAGTATCACTTTGAATTTAACACTTATAGCATAACTATGTACCGTTTACAGCCAGAAAGAATATACTTTATATTTGTTCTATAAAAAAAAAAAAACACACTGGATTTGGATTATGGTCATGTATATTGCTATATCCCCAGCCCAGAGGGGAGGAGTTTGTAAAAGATGAAAACATTAGTTTTTTGTACTGTATTTACTTCTTTACTTGATCTTATCTTATTTTATCTGAGCTCCATAAACGATCTACTACTGCTCCACTTGATTTTATTACTTCACAAGTGGAAGGGTTATGAAATAACGCATGATAGATTATGGTGGAAAGACTTTCATTGATCAGCACTATATAAAACACAATAGCATGACATGATTTCTTATAATTTAAAATTGCAAGTGGAAAATTATTGAAAATTCTTTGGCAATACTGGAGAACTTAACATATAGATATAACACAATTATATTTGGTAAATTCTACAAGTGTCAAAAGTCTGTAAAGAAAAATAGAATGGCCCTACAAATATGCACCTGAAGAGTAACAAAATCTGTTACAGCAACACAAACAGCATATCAATCAACATACAACAAAATTATTCAGCAAAAAAAGCAAACGGAAATAAATGGATAGTATTCATTAATAATTTGCATAGCTAGTACCGTTTCATCTTAACAGCATTCTAAATGCCATCAAGTACCTTGTAAGACGTTTGTCACCGATCTCTCAGAGATTCCAAATACTGTTGAGCTCTGATATAGCTCTGTCAAATAGGACACAATGTGACAATATTTAAATAAGTGTCTGAAAAGCAAAAAGTAGAATAGTTGTGATATCTGACCTAGTAGTCTAAAGCAGATTCTTTTGTTGAAATAAAGGATGCAAACATAATAAATATTTCCTTCTTGTGAGCAGAACGACACCATTTTAATACTTTAAATACAGTCTTTTTCGGTCCTCTTCTGTGCAAATTACTTGATACTGCAGAGGAAGTGGAAGAAAAGCAGAAGAGGACACAGAAAACAAAGTGAAATGAAACTGGAGCATAATATTGAGCAGAGAGCAAAGCAGAGGCTATGAGAGACAGTTTTGATTTCAAGTTTGAGAGTTCGACTCCAAACTTCAAGGAATCATCATAGAGATGTCTTGAGAGCTGATGGGGAGGTGATTTACACTACGAGTGCCTGCTGGTCAGTTCAGGCGTAGAACTCTTTGGTAGGAGCTTTCTGATAGGCTGTTGGAGGAGGTTTGGTCACTCCCAGCTCGTAGCTGCCTTCATCTTTCTTCTTCATGCGGTAGACAAGGAGGAGGAGGAGGAAGATGGCAAAGAGGAAGCCAACAACGCCGCAAGCGATCACAGCTGTGGAAGAGATGAGGAACTTTATTATATTTTCATTGTCCCCCACATGCAGATTTATTTTTAGAACTTTTTATTCTATTAAATTGGTACTGGACTATTTATTCTGACTTGACACTAAAAGGAGATTCTGACAAATGGCTAAAGGTCATTTGCTTAGACACTTTGTAGTCTACATTTGTCCCCAGGACTCGACTTGAGACTTAAGCAAGATCACTAGGACTACAATAAAAAAAGTGTAGTTATTATATTTTTACAATATTTGACCATTTTAAATACCCTTTTGCTCAAGTACATGCATTTAGATGCCAGCAGTGACTGCTCACTGTATTATTACAGTGCCTATGACAAACTTAAATAAAATAAAATAACTGAGAACAATCCGTACCTGCCAACACATCAGTTCTCTCCCAGAGGTTCTCGGAGGTCACCTGCTCATGAACATCCACCTCGTATAACATACTGCCTCTGCCGTCTTTGGCTGGAACTCTGCCTTTGCCTTCTTTGGTCAGAACACCATCAGCGCTGTCTTGGGCAATAAAGTCATCGCGGTTGTCTTCAGTCAGGAGGCCCTCCGTGGTGTCGTCGGTTGGACTGTCCTCCATAGAGTATGTCTCTGCAGTAGAGCTTGGGCTGGTACTGTCAGTAAACAAGTCTGCTGTTGGTTCAACCAATAGTTCCTGAGATAGTCAGTAAAGAGGACAAATAACATCTTAGGGTTTTTTTGTATTGCAGAATTTTTGAATCTTTAATTAATAAATAAAAAATTTTTAAATAAAAACTCAGGAAAAAGTTAGCTCACAATAGATGTATAAGACAGCACATTCAGTTTTTATACCTTGTTGTCCTCTGCCTTGTCCCTTGTTAATGTGTACGAAAGTGTTGTAGTAGAGTCCTTCAGTGTGTTTTCTGGATCCTGGACATCTCCTGCCGTGGTTGGAGGGGGGTTCTGTTTTGCTGTTGTGTTCCAAGACCATTCTTGGGTGGGTGTGTCCTTACTTGAGCCTTCACTCATACCGTGTGTGACATCACTGAAAACTGGAGAGGAAACCCCCTTTTGATTAAAGCTTAGCACTTACAGTAGCATCAGGAGTACGTTACACTGAGCATGCTCGATAAAAAACTAGTCGCCAGGTGTCCGCCATGTTTTAATGGTGGACTTTGTACCCAGCCGACCTAAGCAATATGAAGAAGAGAGTCTTACGGTAGTCTCCTGACCCCGAGCCTGAGCCAAAGTCCTCAACATCTTCATCGTCTACCGGGAGGTCGCCTGGCTGCAACGTCTCCAGGTACAGGTCATCTGATTGGGAGTTCAGCTGTGAGAGAACCAGGACCTGTGGAAAGAGACATCATCACAATTATACATTTTCTTATTTTTGTACTTTGTACTTTTCTTGGCATATGGCAACGCAGATACAGGTTTAGCAATTGAGAATGATTGACATTGTTGGTATGAATGTCCATATGAAGAGTTTAAAGGTGTATAGGTGGCTTGGCAGAAGACAGGCCACCAGACGTGTACAGACGGATGGACAGGATGGGCCGTGGGTTTCGTCAGGAAGAACATTATTGTTGTCAATGTATCCCACGAGTTGGTGTTTGAAGGGTTTTAGAATTCTGTATTGAATTAACCGTTTTGAAGTTTCCTGTCCCGGTGTGTTATATTAGACGGTCCATTTACATTTTGTTTTACACTTTAGGCTAATGCAACCCACATTGATTGACAGACAGATTCAAAACACAATGCACTCAACAGACAAGACACACAGCCGTACGTGCCACAATGCACTACGCCCTTCCACTTAAAAAGGAATACGTTTTTAAAAAGAATTAGAGTTTATGTAAAATAAGAAAGGTCACCAGGGAATTTAAATACAACAACATTTTAAAAAGGAACCCAAACAGTAAGGAAAAACAGGAACCCAAACAGGGGGGCGATAATGAAATGCTAAGCAGATGTCGGCAGTAAGACAGGAACACACACACACACAGATGAATACAGCCCATTGAGACCAAAGGTATGTCTGGTATGTATAGTATGCCTCCACTAACACAGGTGCTGAGATAGAGTCCGAGACAGAGAGAGAAATGAGTATGTATATTCCACAAACACAGGTGCTGAGAATAAAGGAGGAGGTAGAAGCTATATACAATGTACAAAGAAAACTGAATATTCATCACAGGGAAAAGTGGCACAATAACTAGCATCATGTACTAAAAGAATATTAGCACATTTACTTTTTCAACATTATTGAGACATTTATGTCTTAGTTTACAGTAGTAATGGGGAATTTTGAATCTTTTTACTGGCTCAAAACTAAACGTTCACAAGCAACACAAAACTAGTTTACAGTAGGCCTACGTTGTGTTGTCCTTTTGTTGCATTTTTGTGGAAATAGGTTCAGCATGACCATCTTGTGACTTTCTTGTATGTTTATTTATTGGTTGCAAAATTCTATTTAGTTTAGAAAACATAACGCAAACAGGCTAGAACAAAATGGGCTCTAGTTTTCGGACGGCGCAAGGCCGGTGGTAGCACCAACACAGACGTAATAACAATTTATTTGGGTGCAAGGTAGTTTTTCCAATTTCCCGCCGAAATAGGCGTGGGGGCACAGTAGAGGTTGTGCAAGTCAAAATCAGGTGGCGCAGTGCTAGTTTGGAGTCAAATAAAACCAAATATTGCACTAGCGTTTCCACCTAGTCAGACCACGTCTTAGCGCAGACACAAGCGTTATGTGGTGGTTTACGGGCTTTAGGCGAAGGTGCACTTAACACATAGGCTACCTTTCCAAAAATCATGCATTCCACTTTTGTGTATGTTATATGATCCATTTCTATTTAGAACTACTGTCCTTAACCCTTTTAATCACAAAACAAAATATATGCACGTGTAACATGGTGGTTTATTTGATATGCCATATTTGTGCACTTGGCGAATGTGCCATCCCAAACATCATTTTTGATCATTTTCTCCTGGGAGAAGCTCTCTGCCAGTCTAGCAGCATGCTGCTGTTAAAGGGAATGAGAGGAGCTGATTTGAGTGGATGTTATTTAAGACAACCCCCACCACTCCTACTAATAATTTATTCATTCTAATACAACCATTTTACAACTGCGCCGCCATTGCGCCCGTTTACCATCATCCAGAAAGTATTAACCACACTTTAGATCGGCTTGTGCCTTGACCAGGAAACTAGGGCCTAATGTGTTCGACGTGAATATAAAAAGGCTAAAAGGCCACAACCAAAACACACTACAAATCAAAACAAACTTCACACACCTACCCAGCAGGGCAGTATCATCTAACTTGTGTGTGTGGAGAGAATATACACAAAGATGTGAAGCGAACACAGGCAGGAAGGAAGAAAGACAAGAGACAAAATATGGTCAAAGGACAAAGAAGTACAGACAAACAAAGACAAACATTGTGATTACAGCTGCAACTGGTGATTATTTCATAATTGATACACCTGTAGCTTTTGTTTGATTATTGGATTAACCTTTGCAATTAATTTAGCCTATAAAATTAACCCAAACAGGGTATAAATTGTTTAATATGTTTAGCCAGTTGTCTAAAACATGACAACTGGCTAAACATATTTTGCAATTTTATAATCACGCATTTCCTATGACACATAACATATGATAACGAAAAAGTAACTACAATCATTTTTTGTTGATCAATCTGTAGATAACTGAATAATTGAGTCAATTATTCAGTTATACAATTTCTATCTGTTCAACTTTCAGTGTCAGACCAGTTAATTGCAGGGTCACCACACATACACACCAACAATGGGCGGTATTTCCATTTCTTATTACCTTTCCTAGCATTTAAACGTAACTCAAACTCACCAAACAGGTGCATACCTCAAAGGAGCAGTCAATCAGAAGGCTCCCTACTAGTACTATGTAGCATATTAGACATTTTCACCATCTGGACAGTGAGAGGAGTAGCCCCCAAAGGCATCCTATAGCCAGACAGGTATTCAGACAAGTAGGCCCTAAATTTACTGACACACACACACACGCATAATGAAATTTAAGGAAATTTTTGCATTTCTGGTGGAAGGGGGTTTCCCTGAGCCTCGGCACCGGCCCGACCCTCCAGGACGTACCTGCTGATCACATGACACCACAGCTTTGGCTAACCCATACTTTCACTGACATTTGTGTATTTATGGGAGACCTAAAAACACTGGACCTAGGTGTCCCACATCAGGCGGTGTACCACTTTATAGGTCAATTCACCCGTGATTAACCATCTGGCATCCTAGTGCTTTGTTGCAGTCTGTACAAGCCAGGGCAGGATGATATAGCAGCACAGAGAGATGGTGGATGGATGCGGACCAAAATGTGTTGTTTTGCAAGTCTCTAACCTGAGTCTTGTCCTATAGGAGGTTATGTTTTGATTCAAGTTCAATACTGGTGATAAGGAGTCAGCTCAACAGGCTGTGCAACAGATACAATTACACAATAGCCTTCCCATCATCAGCTAGATATCTGTGCTGCCTGTACGCATTTGACCAGTTAAATCAAATAAAGGAGGTTCACATAATATTTACTGAATGGGATCTTCAGGGGTAAAGAGATTTTGTATTTTTCACAATTCCAAAGGTCTGAGTAAGAACACAAATAACGGTATTGATAATACCCGAGAACAGGGTACAAGGTTAAAACATTATCCACTATGTAAATTTTTATATACATTACATTTGATGATACAATACTGTAGGTCTTGATTGTTTGGTAGAACAAGATCAGATTGGTACTTAGCACCATCTTAATAAGTAAGCCTGGTTACAAAATAGTTCCAGGAAGTTATTTGCTTATGGGGCTCCAGAAATCAAACACATGGCGGCGGATTGTTGTGCCGCAATATGCACGCCTACCGCGAAATGCAACTCCCTCGTGCATTGTCTGTCACTCGGTTCGAAAGGTGAAGCAATTCACCTTAATATTGTAAACAAACAAAGGGAGGGGGGGGGGGGCTATTTGACATTTTTATTCCCTGTTAATGGAATAGAAGAGAAGAACATCGCTTATCTACATTCTTTAGAAGAGTGTAAATAACCGATGTTCTCAACACAGAAATCCTGAAAACATGTAATTCATAGCGGATAATAACGAACGCAAAACAATAGGCTACCATACACCCCAACTATAGTGTCATATGCATGAAACTCACTCTAGTTACACATACTAGCCCCACATGTAGGCTATACTGTGAAAAGCATGTGATGCTGGGATCAACAGGAAAAAGTACGGGGGGGGGGGGAATAATGATATGCATTTCACGTCATATTACGGCACAACACCGGCAGTGTTGTGAGAACTAAGAGACTGTTAGGAAATGAAATGTCACAGGGCCAAGTGACTGCTAGTTCACAATAGGGATGTCACTTTTAAGGAATTTCCTCAATCGATTATTGTTACCCCTAAACAAGACGACACAGTATGATGTAGGCTATATTACAAGACGAAACGTAAATTTGTGGAGAAATTTTTTCTCAATTAATTGTTTAGTGAACACTTAAAAATCGATTAAATTCTTAGCAATTAATCGATAGCCGATTACTTGTTAACACCCCTAGTTCACAACTGTCCTGTGTTCTAGATGTAGCGTAATGTTCCATTCTCTATTCCATTCTTATTTTAGCCTTAGGGTGAAGAGGACGCTGAATCACCCACATGTACTCTCCGACCGCGGCCTGCCCTGACTAATCCCAATGGGGAAGTGGCCAGGCTGTGAGTCATCCATCGACAAAGTGACACATACAACACCTCACAATTTGTCCCAGTAGACATGTCGTTTCAACATCATGCAGATAGATGCAAGAGAGGCTGGAAAAGTAGCCAGTAAAGCCAACGCTGAGCCAACTGATGCGTTATCACATTACAGGATGCACGCCCAAAAAGGTTGGCATGCAGTAAAAAGGGTAATTATAAAGAATGTGGTGCATAATTAAGACAATGTTACCGTTTCGTATTATATATCAAAATGAATCAGATTAAATCAGGTGTCCATGATATAAATAATATATGGCAGCACCTGTGGGCCATGGAAGTCATGTGGAGGTCTTTTTAGAAAATGCAGTTTATTATGATATTCAATATAATATTCATACATTTTCAATTATACTGTTACATGCATGTATGTGTGTAATTATGATTATTTGGATCTTCTTTTGAGAGGTCATGGCATAAAATGTAAAGACACTCTTTCAAGACAAGACTGTTCACATTTCTCAACAATTTCTGCATTTTATATTTGGGACCTATTTGGATTGTAAATCTATCTGAATATGGCTTTACTTTTTAAAAACGCTTTCCAGCAACTTCTTATGCTTTGTTAGTCACCATCCCACATAATCATCAAGGCAATCTCATGTTTAATTGCTTTGAAGACCATAAATCCCATACGTTTCATTTCTTAAATTGTTGGAAACATGTATATTCTTTTGACTCTTCCTTTCTGCTGTATTCATGACTGAATTGTAAATTATGGAACCATAGATTTGTGTTTATGACAAATATACAGACCATTTGTCTGCTTTCCATCTTACCACACACACTTGATCTAGTGTCATTGTCTATATCAAGTAAAATCAATATACATACTCGCAATGAACTGCATGAAGACCAGGCAGAAAACTTAAGGTTACCGTCATAACACCGGTTCTCAGTTTTGATTGCATGTAGTAAGTAGTACAGGAAAAATAAAATAAGAATACAACAATACAAAAGTAGGAGACTAAATGTGCAGATGGGAAAAGGCTTGTGTAGCAGTACAGTGTTGGTGGATCTCTCCACTCTTTTTTCCAGAGAACCGTTGTTATAACTACACCTTAAGATCTTTCATCATCTTGTGTTCAAGATCCACCCATGGACAACTTATGGATGGCCACTATACTCACAACTGTAACACTGTCATGCCAGCAAGGGATGTCGTCCCCCCGTCAGGGGAGAGCATTGCGTGGGTAGATCCCATAGAAGGCAGTACAAAACACTGCCCACCACCCAGTGTCTTAAATGGGGCTGGGGATCATAGTCACTTAACAAACTTAAAGAAAAAAAGGGGGGGGGGGTGGGGGCGGGGCGTACGTGTGACTCTCAGTGTCCACCATTAGAACAGAGTGTGCCACTGGAGTCCTATAAGAGCCAGGTGGCAGAACCTCACAAAAGTGTTGGGAGAATGGGCCAGAAGCGTTGAGGGTTGGCCTTTTTTGGCATTGGAATGCACTACTGTCAAAGCCAGACCTGGTGCAATAGGATGATTGAAGAGAACCTGGATCAAAATATTCATGTCTGAAGCTAAGCTGTAAAAGCAGATATTTGAAAATTATGGTATTTTACGCTTTTAACAATTAAATCTCAAACTAAATAGGCAGACGGCATTTAGGTCACCTCTGGTTATGTTGTAGTACATGTAGAAAATGTAGAAAAAGTGTAAATCATAGGCCTACGGGCCGAATAGGAAATGGCCATGAACTTGACACCAGCTGAACTAGCCAAGCAGCTCTGTTTTATGTAGCCTACAGCACATCCAATTTTTTGTAACCAGCAATTTCATACGATAACCATTTAAATTTCAATACAGCCTAATGTATCCCCTAGTGTTTGACTATATCGCGATAAACAAACACATACACACAAGAACGGTCACACTTGTGCCGTTTCAGTTTCTATAGTTTAACATGGGGCAATAAACTTCTTTTGTGACGATAGATCACTTAATTGGAGGAGCAACATTGGTTATTTTTCTAATTCCATTTAAATAAAACTATCGTTTGTTCTACTTTAGAGTGGACATAAATAATATTTTTTCCTCCAGAAAATAGTTAACTCTTTCTGTATGGGACTATTTCAAACCATAGGCCAGGTAGGCCCACCTTTATCTAAATTGAGAGAGAAAAGACAGATGCTGGTATTTAAGTCCCTATCTACATAAAAGTTCAACACTCAGCATTGTAAATGGAAAAGAAAAACAAATCCCCACTTACTTTTTCACTGATAAACTCGGTCGCCAGACTGAAGACGAACAACATCCAAAGATTCCTCATCTTTTCAGGAAAATATACTATCCTAGTAAAACAACGTAAAAATACCCCAAATTAAATGGAGTCTTTTTCGGTTGTGATTCTGCTCTTACGTTTCCAGGCGCGTGGTCGAGCAGAAGAAAGTTCGATCGCTCAATGTTTTTCCGTGTGAGCTCTTTCCTACTTTTTCAGCTGAAAGGAAGGCAGTTTGTTTGGGCTGGCAATGCAGCGTGGCTCCGCGTTGACGTCAGCACGATTACGTTCATTGAGGAAGCAATCTGTAGGCTAAAATTTGAAATATGATACACGTGTGTGGGGTGTTGCCGTAGCACGTGACATGGGGCAACACCTGAGAAACATGCTCATACTGTAGGTGTGAACAGGACAGGTTTGATTTTGTCGATGTCGGCCAGCATTATTTACCAGTAGCCTAGTCCTGTTTAGGTTCACAAGTCTTGTATCCCAGTTTTGGACAGAAAGCTTATAGCCTATGGCAGTGTTGCAATACAATCAAATAAAAATAAACATGAAACCCCGTTAATAGTAGCCTAGTTTTGTTGCCTTTCTAACGTGAACCAACCTTCTATTTCCTAACTATATTTAATAATTTAGTGCTCATTAATTATTATACAGTACAGTATACACAATTCTGGGATTGGGAATTATGAATTTTACCTTTGCTATACCAATTTCAGATATGACACCCCCTAGTGGAGAGTGTAGTTTGATTTTAGTTTTTTTTTGTGCCGCATTTGATTGACAGAGCAGGGAAAACAGAGTATTTTAAAATGGGTTATTTAACAAGGTCTAATATGTAGAAAATCAAATATTGGCCATATAGCCTATACATTTCAGGCAGTGGAAAGCAATGATTTATAACAAATTTGAGCTTTAAAATGCAAGCATTTCACAAATTAAGAAAATGCGTGACAGAATGCACTATATATATATTTCTTATATAGCTTCATACATACACTGAGTGTCCAAATTACTGAGCATACAAACTATCTTGAGAACTAAAAAAAAAACAAAGATTTAAAAGTACGGTACACCTCTATGTCAAATGACAACAGTAACACCAGGACACAGTGAATACCTTTCTGTACACATTGAGAACACAAGACAAGACACATTCAGATCCTCTCATCAAGTTTACACATTTGATAATCAGGTTATACTGTGGCAGTTACACACTTGGACACACCATTTTATGTTATTAGCCTAAATGGTGAAGTGGGCTTATGTAGGGTTAAAAGAAAGGTGAGACAGTGGTAGTTTATGTTGCTATAGCTATTATTTTGTTTGTCAATTATGAATATTGACTATGCCTATTGTTCACATACTTAATCCACAAGTAAACCAAATGTCTGTAATAGTTCTTCCTGTATCAGGCTGTATCAAACAAAGCAAAAAGGGGCTTGTCTTATATTTCCCAATGTGCTGACTGTCCACATGCTGGGTGACTAAAGCCGTTAGGAAGTCTCAGACGTTGAGAGAAGCGCTGACAGACCCATCATCATCTGACTCCTGTCTTGACATCTGGTGCTTTCAGATTTCTCTTCCAAACAGGAGGGATCTGGAACATTGACAGATAATAAGGTGAACAATTCATACAAATACTACATCTACAGTTGGGCATTTATTACATTCAAGTGTGTGTCTGCATTTACTGGTGGGGGTACTGAAGGCTCCAGATGTCGTCCTAAAAATGATAGAAGCCTTCTCCATATAAGGCCACTGCCCAGGAACATAAAGCCTGTCACCAGCCAGAACACACGTGGATCCTGGCAACGCACACGCGCACACACACATAAAAACTCATAAATTAAGGGGTACATGCACATTGACATACAGCTTACACACATGCAGTATGAAGGTGCACAAGGTCCCACCCACAGCATTTATATTTTGTCATCTAGAAGAAACTTTTAGCCAAAGCCACTTACAGTAAGTACATATGTTACATCCAAAAGAAGAAATGGCCAGTCGTCATATGTAAAAGCATTCTACTAGAACAGTGAACAATATTTTACCCTGAGTTGCACAAGCTGTATTACATAATGTTTAAAGGCAGATGGAATTTTATATTGACTGACTCACTTCCTCAAATGAGGACTCCAAATTCATTCCAAAAGCCACACCCATCAGACCAAATAAGGAGAGAGAGAAGGTTCCCATTGTCAGCTGTAGATTCAGACGCATCATCACATTTCGATGGCTAGAAAAAGAGAATTGTGTGTGATTTAATTCCAGGAAGAAAATAATTGTTTGCATCCAGCCTGGTTTATGGAGATTAATATGCTGTACTAGTTACATTGGAGAGATGTTTCTGTTAATACCCGAGACAAAATAAGGATATCTGACTAGGGATGAGATTTACTGTTGAAAATGATTCCTTTCCTATTGAAAATAATTTGGCATCCTATATTTGGAGTACCACAGATTAAACAGCGCTGTTACGCATGCCTGTGAATACTAAAATAAACCGTGTGTGTGTGTGTGTGTGTGTATACCTGTCCAGATTAATAAAGATGATGCTCTCAGAGTCATCTATCAGAACTTTCAGCTCTCGGGTCTCATTGCCCAGCTCCTCTGCCTGCATGGTTGGTAGTCAACAATCACAGTTAGAGGCATGTTTATCAACTGAGCACACTCAGCCTGTAAGACCAATGTGATGTCTATGCTCAGTTGTTCACATTACATAATACCAGTATCCGTCAAGGCTTTAGTTAAAAGCAAAATGGGGCTTGGCTTTTGGTTTTACCTGCATGTAGTAGTTCTCCAACAACAGTTCCATTTCCTCAGCATGGTCCATACCCAGACTGCTTTCCTCACTACAGACACAAAACACCCATGAACACATATTTAGACAACAAGGAACACCTATACATCAATTTTATTAATAATGTAATTTTAAATATTGTGTAAATATTGAAAACAATGGATAGGGCCACACAATTATATACTATGATAAGTTGTGTGTGGTATGTTTGCTGTGTGTGTGTGTGCATGCAAACACATACAACACTCTTGGGTCGGTCCACTTGGTGAGACAGAGTTCCTCAATCATTTCTTCCTCATCCAAAATCTTCAACAAAGACTCCTTGAACACCTTTATGTCTGTCTCCAACTCCGATAAACTGACAGAAAGAGAGAAATATAATGGTCTTTAAGGACATACACCAACTAAGATTGGTTTCAAGACAGAGAGCAGAGAAACAAAGAGACAAATTAGATAACTAGAATCCAGCCTCGAGGGACACCAGCAAGCAAACTCATATGCGTGCACCTATGGACGTGTGTGCCTCAGCCGCGTTTCACCTCTTGCTGTTCTGTAGCAGCACATGCAATTTACTTCTGTCAGCAGACAGAAGTTTGGGATCCACTAGAGACTCCAGCGTGTCCAAAATAACTGGATGGACTTCATGTAAGCGGGCTTGAAGAGTGTTCACCTACAAAGACAGATACACAAACATCAATTGTGAAAGTGACCCTTTATATTTGTTATTCTGCGTAGGGTGTCTCGAGGCATTTTTTATGTGTGGCTGCCGGTTTGTTTCTCAGGTCCCTCTTGGTATACAGACCTTTAATAAGACTGCCTGTTTAAATAAAAAAGCAATTTAAAAAACTCTTTGCCCTGTGTTGAAACATAGCCTCCTGACCCGTGTGACCTCATGTCAGAACATGGGTATTTGAGTAACTCATGGGACAAACGTACACACACCATTCTCTTACCCGGTGTTGCAGTATGGCCTCCAGTGCTCTGAACTCAAAAGGTAAAGAGTGTGCCTGAGAGGCGAGCTGGGGAGCTAGCTCAAGGACCAGCCAACGCTCCAATCCCAGACCTCGAAAGTCCAACACCAAAAGGCACTGAGGGGTCACTATAGCTTTCAAATACTGGAAGGAGTATAGAGGAAGAACATTTTAGAACTTCTGATGCATGTTGATGGCTCCTTTAGGCATGGTGCTTTATTTATTAATTTAGAATCATACAGTACTAAAGTATAAAAATTATCCCGTATTTAATTCCATTTAATTTGGAGCAATATTTTTATGTTATGTCAGCCATTTCCATCAACACTGTGAAGCCATCCATGAAAGTCCACAGAGCCAACTGGGGGGTGGGGGGCTTCAAATCCTAATATACTCTGCCCTAGTTCTTTTATCCAGCCTCAAGTGATGGAGTAACAGAACAATCAATACATTAGTAAAGCTTGCCTGTCTCAAAAGGTATACATTCTGACAGTTTGCACAGGCCATAGGAGAAAAAAGGTCTGGTAATATATTGTGGCCATTCTTTGTGTTTTATGTTATTTTAAGGTTGATTTAGCAGAAATTGTAATACTTTTAAATTAATTAAATGTGTGGAGGGTTACTGTCTATGCCACACAAGAGAATACCCTGAGGAGTATTTGATTGTACACGTTATGAGAACAGGTATGGTACTTAACTTATTACTTGTCAAACCCTAAATGCCTGCTTGCACTATTATACCGCAGTGAGGTTAACAAACCTCTTCACAGAATATACTTTGGTCAGATTAATGTACCCATTTAATTATATGCAGTATTGGTAGTTTGTGGTAGTAGTATTTGGTAATGTGTTGCTAAACAGGATGTGTGGGGGCACGGAACATGTATGTGTGGGCTGTGCGTCTGTGATGAACTAACCAGCAAAAATGTCTTGTTTATATCAAATGTACTTCAAATTGTGGAGAACTTTTTCATAAACTGAAGTTCAAGAAGAAGAAAAAAATACATTTGAGCTAATGCTGAATTTCAGAGAACTTTGGTGCAGTAAATCCCGTTTAAGTCATTGTTTTGTCTGTTCAGTCATTAGGTCTGTGGAAAAATATGTCTTTTTCACCATGCCAAATGTAAGATTTTCATCAGCCAATACAAGATTGCCTTCTGGAGGACAATAGTACAGTAGCACAGGCCATAAAAAGTCCCCTGGATAGAGGTGTGTTAAGGTTGGAGCACCCATGTGATGCCAAGAAAAGGGACATTTTTCCAATAATACACCAGAATACTATTTTCTAATTGGCCCTCATATAAAATCCTCAATAGGACACAGTATATTTCCGTATTGTAAAATACATTTTCTTATGACCATCATTCTATGCAGCTTTAGCATAAGCATCCCCCCCCCCCCCCCATCCCATCCCATCCCATCCCATCCCATCGTGATTTTAGTCTGGCATAGTTAGAAAGAGAGAGAATACCTCCATGTGTATAATAATGCAGTTATTTCTAGTAGTAAGGCTGGTACTGTGCTGAAAACGTAGATCTCTGGCTTGCAGACTCAGCTCCTGACATAGCTCCGTCTTCTTCTTTTCTGTAAGAGGTCACAACAAAAAAATTGCCACACACACATTTTAGTCGGAAAGGTCAGTGCCTTCTTGTGCATTCCTGAGGTCACTACAAGACAATCAGAACAACTACTTCTTTGTTTCTAAGAATAAAGGACACTACAGGACAATAAATATTAAAACACAAACACCAGTCATCAAGTGAAACAGAACAGTGCATACAGTATATCAGTAGAAGGGACTGGAGCATGTGCTACTCTTGGTTGTTGGGCCAAAAGCCTACTGGAGCGATATTCAATAAATTACTTACCAAACGATGTCACATTCCCTTCTTTGTCAAACTTCATCTAAAAGCAAAAAGACACAACTGTGTCATTTAAAATAATTACCATTTTGAATTTGAACCAAATGTATTTTTCTGTATAGTTACCTTTGTGACTAAACTAGAGCTGTTTTTCTATTGTTTTATTTTTGTAAGGGTATGGGACATTATTTGTATGGCATTGCGGCAGCAGTGAGTGGAGTTTATGACTGAAGTAATGCCCCAATATGGAATCAGTACAGTAGGTAAGTGTCAAAAGTCACTGACAGCTTGGATGTTTTTGGCAAACTAGATTTAATATATGCCTTACCACAACAAAAGCTGGAGCCACACTGGAAATGGACGTTTCTGTCACTCTGTGGCGGTTGAAGGATACTATTAAAATAAAAATAAATTAGGAAGGTAAAATGTTCTGTTGGCAAAATATGTAATGGGTATGCTATTCAGACATATGAAATAAGGTAAAATAACTACAAAACTTTCCATTTGTGGTCTTAATATTAGTAACCAAGACAGACTGTAATCATTTAATAAACAATTTCAATTAAATTTAATAAATAAGTTCAGTTTCATGAGAAGGGAAATAACATCAAAATATCACACTGTAGTTTGACACACATGGTTACCTTTATTATATCATCCTTACCATTCCAATTTGTGTGTCTGTGTAACAGTGTCCCTTTTCTCAACGTAGGAGGCTGACTTTTTGCCAGTCTGCATCTTGATAAAGACAACCCTTGACTGGACCAGTCTGTTGTTCTTAAATGACTGCAGCTTTTGTTGTGAAATCCCAAAGTGTTATTGCTTTGTGGCACTGTGTAAAGGATGCTACTAAGACGGCAGGAGTTGGAGGTCCGGTTCCCAGCCACACTACACCTGTATACACTCACAGCGCTTAGAAGTCGCTTTGGATAAAGCCCACCACCAAATGGCAGATACATTCTACTGCAGCCGGCTGGAAGAATTCTGCTTAACTTCATGCCCACAGATCTTACTAACACAGCCCTAAAACACAAAGCCTCTACACAGGGAATCATACTACAGAAGATTTGGAGGAACAATCACCATATCTCTACTAATGTACAACATTTGGAAAAAATATACAAGCCGTTTTAAACTTTAAAGTTCCCTAGGGTTGAGTGACATTACGTTAGTACATCTCCATAGCTGTAGCCAAAATATGAACTGAAAATGTATGAAGGCACTCTCCGCTCAATATATACAACAAATTACCATGTTATATTGGCAACATTGCGGTGCAATTAACATTATACAACTTTTAATTAATCACGCAAGTAAATTTTGACAGATGTTCGGGTAAATAAGAAAAAAAAGTCACAGTACTTCGTCGACCACCGGTGGGTGCAGACTTTCGTTAAATAAAAGATCAACTATATTTCATTTAAAAAAAACACCGGAGTGACAGAGCTACTACAATTTCTACACAAAAAACAAGATCATGCATTCACAAATGTAAAGTGCATTCTCCTTCCTCATCTTCTTCTTCTTCTTTCCTTACGGTGGTTGGCATCCAGATTATTGGTGCATCACCGCCACCTTCTGATCCGGAGTGTGGATGAGACAAAAGATTTACAATCTACAGTAATTCCCTATTAAATAAAACAATAACGCACACACACCAACCCTAAACTATGCCTTTTCTCCCATGCTTTACACCCTAATCCTATTATAAAATCCCTATCCATGTCAGCCACTCTAGCACCCTATTCCTTTTTATCCATCATATTCTATAAATAAAATGTGTAGAAAAACAGTACCCTGACCTGTGCTCTCTCTACCACCCCCCCTACCATCTTTAGTGTTTTGTTTAGTGCACAGTGCTCTGACCTTAACCTTGTCAACACTGTTTCCTTTCGCCTGTGTCCACTACCTACCCTAATAACTTTGACACTCTTTTGAGTTGTATATAGATGCCTCCCTTTCCCCTCTCTGTCCCACCTTTCTTGTCACATTTGATTTGTTTTTTCCCATATTTATCTTCTGCTTTACTAATTTGCATTTGTATATTTCCTTTCTTTAAAGCCCACGTTGCCAACACCCTCAAATTCGCCCTCACCTCTAAATTTGCTGTAACCCACAGAAATTTTACCTGACGTCCCTGATGTGCTATTCTTGTGACTGACTGAAGGACTTCATTTAGTATATCTTGTTGGCTGTTTGAATGGAAAGACCTTAAACTTGCTAGGGCTGAGGAAGAATCTGAGAATATCAATCAGCATATCACCCTCTACCATTATTCATACATACCAAATCCCTATCATCCATCCAATCTTCCATTACCTTTCCATTTGAGGGTGCATGCGAACCCCTCCACATTGAGCTGTGAGCATTAATATCTGCACACCATATTACTTTATGCCGGTTTTTTCCTTGTATCCTTAGTAGGATATCCAAATCCAGCCTTTTGCATGGATTAAGGGTTAATTATATCCACCTCCTCCCCTCTTTCCCACACTTTCACAACTATGTATTCCTGATCATCTCCCTTTTCCAGTATCCTATATGGAATATCTTGTTTGATGAATGTAGCAAAACCCTTCTCCTCCCCCATGATTTCGATCTTTTCTTATAGCATGCACCACAAGTCTAACGTTGGTTTTAACCAGGTTTCCTGAACACATAGCCTACTACATTCGGTTTTACAGCTATTTATTTAATGAAATGCACATGTGGTTATGTTTGTTTTTTAATTAAGTTTTTAGAAACAAACGTTTTTATTTATTTTTTTATTTTTTATTTTATTAGTTTATTTGACAGGGACAGTGTACATTAATTAACATTGCTGCAAATGCACCAGAATTAGCCAAAAGGCT
>JAODLI010000208.1:0-12224 GCA_027575585.1 Percopsis omiscomaycus | reverse complement strand
GCTCTCTCTCGCTCTATATTTGGGGTGTGTTTTTTGTGTCTCTCCCCCCCCCCCCCCCCCCCCCACTCTCTCTCTCTCTCTCTCTCTCTCTCTCTCTCTCTCTCTCTCTCAACCACTTTCCCTCCCCTCTCTCTCCCACACGAGGGTCCTCCATGCCAACACTCAAGTTGTGTCTCAACAAGTTGGGACAACTTCTCAGTGGTATAATGAGGTCAACCGCTGCCAAGACCGATGATCGCCTCAACCCGCCGTGCAGCAATAAGCCATAGCAATTATGCGTTATCGCTTTGGAATGTGCCACAAAACATCTGTTCTGTCTGGCCCGTCTTCTTGGATGAGGCTCTTCTTTGTGTTCCAGAACAACGGTTCCTTAAGACCGTGTACTATGACACCCGGTGGTGGTAGTTGCAGGTGAGCCAACACTAACCTTCTGTGACCATGGCGACCTCCGTGGCAGGGGCACGTAGCATAAAACAGGTCTGGTGGTCTGGGCGTTTGACTCCCAGCCGGAACGTCGTGGGTTTCAGCACCGGAGTTGGCCTACCTGTAAGCGTCCTTGAGCATGATGCCTACCTGCTCCTTGTAATACCTGTGATTGTACTCACTGTCAGTCTGCTAAATGCTGTAAATGTAAGCTCTTTACCTACGGAACTCTCTGAATCATCAACTCAACCGGTTTATATTATCACTTGTTCTTGTCTTTAACATTGCTTAGTCCTCCGTTAAAGGACTGATTACAAGTTCTTTGGAGTGCCACCTGAGAAAATAAGATCCCTAATATTTTATTCTAGTGTCACTCAGTGACTCACATGCTTGTTTAACCACTCATCAAATCCAAGTCCGAATTTGCATAAGCAAACGGTCTACAGAAGACGGGTCGGCAGTCACAGGCTAGCTTGTTAGCCATGTGACTGTTAGATCTTGAAAACGGCTCGTGATTGGTCAGCTGTTTCCATCTTGGCTCGCTTAATCCCCTGGGCAAAGTGTCCCAGGTGTGGCTGGCGTGGATCAGCATGCGAGCTGCCAGCTGTTTTCGCTACCATGAGAGGGGATCTGTCAGCAGTCAAGAGGGGGAATCTTAAAGATGGCCACAGCCACCGTGACACGATACAGAGTAGCTATCTCACTAGTGTTGTCTGAATAGTGAATAATGTTGTCAATGCTATTATTATATTAGTATGTACAGTATTATATTAGTCAAATGTACTTTAATGAAGCGGGGGTCAGAGGATGTCAAGATTCCTGGCTGGAGATAACTGTCACAGCAGCCCTTGTACACCAGCTGTACACCAGTGCCCCCGTGTTTGATTGGAATTTGACGTGGAAAATGGATGTGATCTCCAGACGTTAAACGCGAGCAACCGACGCCCACAGGGGCGCGGTCAGACGTCAGTGGAAGCCCTCGTGTGTTTCGTTATGGCTGACGGCTTGGTGAAGGCTCTTTGCCCCGACGCGACTTTTGACCTCGTGAATCGGCTTCCCACTCTTACCTCTTACCGCGGTTGTGACGGCGACAGCGGCTCGTGTTCCCCAGGTGAAGACGATGATGGGATGACGCAACGAGTGTCCGAAGACGTCAAGCTCACTTGTACAAGCAGCGAGAGGCAGTAGACCTGGGGAAGGAGCGTGGAGAGAGAATGGATTAAAGCATACGTTACATTCTGTATTCTGCCTACAGGGCGTTTCAAAATCTACATGTCTACTTATGGCCATTTTAAGAGACATGCGGGACTTTCGCTTAATGCAAATTCCTGTCACAGCCATGGGCTTAATGTTAATACACCCATGCTTGTAAATATCTTACAATATCAGTGGGAGGGACTTACTACACTTGTACATTTTTACATATTTTAAACACTCCTGTTTTGGGCAGGGTATTTATATAATATATATTAATACCTAGACATGCAGGTATTAGACATGCAGGTTTAATTCAGTATACTCAGCCTCATTCCTGGGCATTCCTGAGTGTCAAACAATTCCTTTCCTGCATTCTTATGCAGAATTTGTGCCTTTTCTGCATGAATTTATGGCCTTTACTTATGTAAAGGAAAACACAAAATTCAGGCACCAGGTGACTTTTAAAAATATAATGCCGTAAGTTTTGCTTTCAGATATTCTCCTGTCTCATTTAATACTATCCCTGATGAATATAGGCCACACACATAGGCATAATTTATTATTATTGTGTGACGTGTGTAAAGTGGTAGTATATGTAGTGTATACATAGTATTTATACTGCAGTAGTACTGTAGACAGTGGTAGTATCTTCATATGTCTCCAGTCCCTATGAAATGTTCAGTCGAGAGGATCTACTTCAGAAGCTGCATCACACTGGCCTCATAAGTGCCCTCGAGGCCAAAACAAGATCTTTAGACACACCAGTGACGTATTCTCAGCCAACTGACAGAACTCATGGGCTAACACAGTTTCTTCCTTTCGTAGAAGAAAGGCCGTGATTCTGCTTTTTCCAAGGCATTACATGAATGTAAATGAAACAGTAAATGTGTGAACAGTACTTGGCTAGACACGTACTGTACGGTATAAGCAAATGGGTTAAACAATAAACTGCTGCCTAAAACAAAGGATAACGCTATCAGGATAGTACTGCTTTTGGTTTGCTGGTTTGCTAGCAATGAATTATTTAAACATCCACTCTTGTGGAAAATATAAACAAAATATAAATGCTTAAAATATGCTTCATGGACATTAATTTATTTTGGTGACAGCAGCAGTCTTTTCCTACGAGTTAAAGACATCTACAGCTGAATCCTGGGTCTCCGAACACATTTTCTACCATATTGAACCCTGGATGTTCCAGTTATATAGACAATGTAACTGTATTCATCTAAGTTCATGATGACCACTCATTCAAAAAATATATCAGTAGGCAATTCATTTTGTTTAAAGTTAGTGTGTCATTTCATTTAAAAATGACCTGTACTCTGCCTCCTCAAACCTTTCAAACGGATATTGTCATTCTATGTGCTGGCTGAACGCTGACCACGTCACTTCTCTCCCACTAATTGTCAATCTGCCTGGGCGATATTGACTTTTAAACGGCGCCTTCCTATCTCCAACATGTCAACATGCCAACGGGAAATAGGAGCCGTCTATCACCCAAAACCAATTGCGAGAGGAAAACTTTCCACGCAGCCCAGCTCATTTAAACTGCTCTGAAGAGGATCCGCGGACGTGCGTGCGTGCGTGCGTGCGTGCGTGCGTGCGTGCGGAGGGGAGGCAGACATTAAAGGACCAAAACAATCTGTACATCGTGGCCCCTTCAGGTCAATGGAATCCCAACAGAAACCCCCTGGTCATCAATTGGCCTTTCAGACCTCCGAAAAACTCCAGCCCAACGGACCCCTTTAGTGTTGGGGAGAGCAAAGAGCACCTTCTATGTGCCATCTGCAGCGAGTGGACGCCTTCAAACGGTCGGATCGATAGTTAATTATGCGTGGCATAAACATAAGCGCAGCAGGAGAGAGAGGAGTCTTTTGTGTTCGCCCTTGCTGCTATCGTTCCTCGCACGTATTAATCTTCAGCGGATAAAGTTAACCTTGTTAACTGTGTGTGCATGTGCGCGAGCGTGAGCTGATTTGCATGGGCCCGATGTGGTCTCTTCGGTACGAGGGGGTCTCGACGTCCTCGAGTGATGCAGGCGAAATAATATAATGTCATCTTTTAAATCACGCCTTATTGCACATTCGCCCAGACAGGCGTTTAAATAATTTCTTTTTATCTATTTTGTTCACGCTGCATTTGAATTAGTCTCATTGTTCCATGTCCCTTTGTTTAATTCATGTGCGCCATTTCTATCGCTTTATCGCATTAATATTAATACATTCTTGTGTTGTTTCTGAAGGATTTAGCGTGCCTGTTTTCTGCGTGTCCCACCGGTGCTCTCTGAAGTTTTGTTTCAGATTTGGTGGTTAAGTAAGAAAATCTCTAATTCACTCACAACATTTCAGGGTCAGGACAAATCCCAGAGGGCATCATGACATTGATTAGCAGTGCGTCTGGAGCTGCACGGGCACTCTCAGGGCAGGAAGGCTACCCGACGTGTGTGTGTGTGTGTGTGTGTGTGTGTGTGTGTGTGTGTGCGAGTCTCGTTAAAACGCCTGTGGGCAGACCTGCAGCGACCCTCTGACTCCTCTGGGGATATGCAAGGATAGAAAAAAAGAGCCGCTTCCACCGGGGATTAAAACGGAGAAACGCACCGTGATACAGCAAATCCCGTTCAAGGCGGGAGGCCAGCACTTCACTGCTCAGACTAAACACGCTGTTAATCCACGTTGATATTAAGATTAGCTCAAGTAGCGGTGAGTATCAGCTAAAGTGTGTGTGCGTTTGTTACATGGTTTCATGTAGCAATAACCTGTTGTTTTGTGCGGGGTGTCCCCGTATGCAGTGTACAATAAATAATATTTGAGCGCAATTAGCGTTTTTGTCTCTAATCTCCATGAAACCCCTCAGCTGAAAGGAGGTACTTTCAGTGGCAGTGCCTTTTATTTTAAGTTTGCACCCATTTTGAGTGACTATACCTTAGATACTTGTATATTCTTTTTTTATTCTGTCTGGTGGCATATATTCTTTGCATTTCAAGATTCAAGAGATATATTTGTCACATACATAGTTGTACATGAACAACAGCGGTAAAATGGGGTTGCAACATCTGTGGAACTGTATTTTCATCTTTGTATACACATGAAGATACGTATGTTCCCAGTACATACACAGTGTTGTATTCCTGTCAGAGGGGCTCACATTACGGTCCCAGCAAGCCCTGATTGTACTGCCGTGAAACGAATAAAGGAACGTGTGCACAGGATCTGAGGAATCCAACAGCTGCAGGGTTTCTGATCTCAGCCAGGAAGGTGTCTCGTGTGTGTGTGTGTGTGTGTGTGTGCGTGCGTGCGTGCGTGAATTCGCGGGGGATGCCATAAGAGTGCATCGCGCTTCGGCAACCATCCCCACCCCACGATGCGCCGGGCGCGACTGAACTCTGCGGGGGGGGGGGGGGGGGAGCAACAGCAAGGCGGGTAACGGGCCTGTGATCAGGGCTCTCGCTGGCAGGATAACAAAGGCGAGACGGTGCCGTTGCACGCGCCCGAGACGTCGGGTCGTGGGTTCAAGGCTTGTTCTTGTAGGGTAACACCAAAGTCCTTGTGGGAACGTCTGGCTTCTCGGCAGCCGTCTCAAGTCAAGACGGTAAAAACAGCACCATCTACTGGTTACACACATGCGATTGCAATAGCATAATCTGATTGGCTCCGATTAACGCCAGGTCACTTGCCGTACTTGTGTGTGTGTGTGGCAGGCGACATACCTGTGCCAAAATAGCAGTTTTTAACACGTTATGTGTTGTTATGATTACGGTAATGATTTGAGGGTGTTGCAAGTGTCATCAAATAGTATCATTCATATGAACAATTCAATTTTTAAGGGTATTTTATGTGCACATGTAGTTTGAATTTAGTTATTTACTTTTTATCCGTTATAGATGTTTATTTTAAGGAATGCAGTGTGTTGAGATCACATTAATATTTCAGGCCTTCTAGCCTTCATGTACTGTATATTAGAAAGGGATGTTAAAAGTAATGACTTTGAAAACATCGTTCGGATGACAAGTGATTTTAATGGATCATTTTTAACTTCCACATTCTCCAACTGACGGTCAAACCTGAATGACTCAGCACCGCTGGTCCTCCATGCATAAACATGAGCTACGCTGTGCTTCAACGCCATATTCTTTAGCTTCGCTCTTCTGACTTTTCTCCCTTATTTGCAGGGGGCTGGCTCCATGCTAGCCATCTGCCCTGCCGCCCGTCCGGGCCCACCCTTGCTACCCGCCGATGACAGCCTCCCGCTGGGCTGTCCCGGGACGGACGTGGTGCAGGAGGGTGACTCTAAGATGCGAGGGAAATGAGACCCTGTCTGCATAATTGGGACCGGCGTAAAGTTTCCCCCCAATTCGCTTTGTCCCTTCTGCCCTTTTGGAGGTTGTTCTCTGTTGTCGCTGACTTTAGTCACCAATCAGATGGGTATTTTGCAGTGACTCATGGCCACTTTAAAGGGGTAGTGTGTGAAGACTTTATCTGAAAGTAGTTCCTCTCAAACGAGGGAGTTCATGGCGATTGGAGACAAAACGCTAAATTTGCTCAGATCTTATGCATTTGCCCTGCACTGAACTGGAGATTTCTGTTGTCATAATGCAATCTTGTAACAATGCTAAAAATCCATCCAATCATAATATCCATGTTTTTGATTATTGTCGTTATATAATATACTGCCTTGATTTCTTAAAAGCACCAGACAAAACCGGTATGTCAGCTAGCGTTATTAAAACACACCGCATATAGTCTCAGCACAGCAGGAGCACGCTTCACCGCGTGCAAGGGCCTTCCCACTGTGCTGTGTTTGAGGTTTGGAGGCCGGCACATCTGTTCTTCTGTCTCTGATCATTTCTCCATACACGTGGGCGCCTCCGCTAACACGGTATGCAGGTAACAGACAGAAGTCTGAGAGCTCAGAGGGAACGGGGCATGTCACCCGACCGTTTTCCATCCATCAGGCTCTGTTAAGGGAATTCAAACTTCCTGTCTGGGATGCTGGTCCATTGGTCCAAACAAGGATTTAGTTTTTGGAGTTATTATTTATTTATTTATTTATTTATATATATATATATATATAGTTTTTCTTTCCCATCATAATGAGGCAGGCTGTTAATGTGGGCCTGATGATGTGCTTTGTTGTCTGGATCTTGGTGCCGGGATCATTTGGGGGGAAACAACGTTCTCCCAGATCTCACGGATGACCCATCTGTCTTTCCGCGCGTTGTCGCTCTTTGCGTAATTAGCGAGAAATTGCCAAGAAACAAGGACGCGCTCGCTTCATCAACCCATTATCAAGAGTCATTGAAATCTAATGAGCAAATGAAAGCGATTCTCAGTGAAACTTATCTGCAGACGAAGGCATGTCTGGGAATTGGGATTGCATCAAAAAAACCATACAGTATTGTATACGAACAAACAGACGATCAGACCGCAGAAGGGGAGAGAGAGACAGAAGAGTGATGCCTTTTAATTACAAATTCGTTTTCAGGGTTGTGGAAGCTTGTGAGTCGCGCACGGTGGAGAAAATAAACTTTCTGACGAGCCAAACTTGGCAGTTAGGCGGTAATCTGCATGTTTGACAAGTCAGAATCGATGCACACACTCCACAGTTGTTTTTCTCACCCACCTGAGCCAATTTAATAAAATCAATCGTGTTCGCCAATGCATGAAAAATGGTTTTATTTCACCATGGGGAGTTGTTACCATGCTTCCATTCAAATGGGGGGAGGCAGACATGGTGGGGGGCGTAATAGATTGTACGTTTCCCCTCAATTACTGAATTAACGTGTTTCGAAAAGGGTTAAAAATACAAAAAAGCCAACAAACTGGATAATGACCGAAATGCTTAATCATTATTTATCAAATAGCGCAAAGTTACTTCATAATTATTGTTTAACGATCAATATAAAATTTGTTTTGTTCTTGTTTTATCTGCGAGGCCCAGAGGTGGCCCACCTGTAAGCATCCTTGAGCAAGATGCCTAACCCCTACCTGCTCCATGTATTAGAACAATGTAATTGTAAGTCGCTTTGTATAAAAGCGTCTGCTAAATGCTGTAAAAAAAAAATAAACAGATTGCATCATTACCATATTAAAATCGCTATTTGTCCCCTATATGATCCCTTCCCATTTTGCATATTTGCCCCGTGTGTTATATTAATTTTATGTAAAATTGCGCAATATGATATTTCACAGTTGATTAAAATGATAACTCAATTTCTGCACGTAGCGACTAAAACATCTGACCCTGATGCAATAATTCAGTTGGCACAGGAAAATGTCCCAACTCATACCTTCAAATATGGTGATACATCGTATTTGAAGGTATGACAATATTACAATTTGTTCTATAGTACTGTGGTCAATGACATTTTGACGTTAATGATGTAAAACAAAAGACCTGACAATTAAAATCAAATGGAGTAAAGTATGCAGAGATCAGAGAGAGTGTATTTTGTGATTGTAATGCTACATTAAAACACACTAAACCACAACGTTAAAATAAGAAAATAGGAAAACAATTCATTCTAGGATATCTCGGAAATGTTTTCCAGCCACTACAAAAACAGGCATAGTTATGTTTTTAGGACATTCACGGTGTGTCCATAACTTTAATTGTTACGGAGGAGGGGGTGGGGTGGGGGCAGTTTGGATCCCCTAACCGGCTAGAACTCCCTCAATTTGCCTCATTTCCTGCTGACATGCCCTCGAATGAACAAATCAATCCCCAGCTGCTCAAACGAAGCTCCCGGGCCGGTCAATAGCAGGACACGGGCCTCAATTGCCGTATAGAAGCCAGGCGGACCGGTGCTGGGATCGTGCTTGCTCCCTGAACCCCCCTTCGGAAAAATCTATTCTCTATTCGTTTTCTTTTCTGAGGAGGCGATACGTGGAACCAAAAGTTGCCAGGGGAAGGCAGGAGAAACGGAGCATGGAAAAAAAGATCCATTATTTAACAGGTTCTGCATCGGCCAAGGAAGTCATTTCAAAGAGAGCAATAATACAATACAGTTTTCAGTTTTTTAACTGCCTGAATGTCGTCTCGTCGACATACAGCGTGCAACGCGATGTGCGGTGTTGAACTAGTTTTAATTTAAACTAACGTAAACAAATGTTAGCACGGTAGCCTAGCAACAGATAAGGACCGGTCCGTTAATGGCAGTTGCCCTTGCCCAAAGCACATAACTGAAAATATCCATAAGTGGCAAACAGAATTCACTGTAAAAAAAAATAAAAAGAATAAAAAAGGTGAATCACCGTCAGAATCCTGGTATGAATAAAACAGATGATCTGTTGAGCAGGTGCTCCAGGTTCAAAGCTGCCCTGTGCAGCATCCGCGTATCAAACAGGAGCGAGAGCGGAGGAGAGGGTCTCTGAGTGACAGCACTTACGATGTGAAGTGACGGCGGGGACGTGGTGGCCTCGGGGCAAAGCGATCATACAGTATTTAAGTTCAGGCCATGAGAGGGAGGAAAGGAAAAAAAAACACACGTCAGCCCAAATGTGCGTCAACTTGCTCTTGCCCCCCCCCCCAAAAAAAAGTGCTCGCCGCAAAAATCCAGCGCTTTGATTGCTCACACGGGGAAGGTGAAGTCTGTTCACCTGGGATCTCCAGCCTGTTGCAATGGAACGCAACTTTAAAGGGACACTGCTCAAATTGTGTCCTGGCAAATGACCCCCCCCCCCCGGTACTCCTCTCTACCCTTATCCCCCTGGCTCCCTTAGTCTCACACCGTTCTCTGCCCCTCCCCCCATACAGCCACACACACGTCAGCTGGGGAGGAGATGTGGTGGTGGTGGGAGGGGGGGGGTTATGGGGGGCGCGGCATGTTGCCTTTGCACCTTTTGCATGACTAAGATAAGATAACACTTTATTAACCCCCGAGGGGAAATTCAGCTTCAGTTTATATTCACGAGACATCACCTTCAGCAGGCGACGCCAGGATCTGTCTCTCTCTCGCTCCCTCGCTCACACACACACACACACACACACATTGCGTGCACAGTAAACAGTCTCGCTGGCTTGTTTTTTCACCGTTGATCCAGAGCTGCATATTTACTTCAATATTAGAGTCATCACTCTGGACAGTGGGTGTGGAGGCCTAACTAGGCCGCTGTATAAATAGACCTGGCAGAGAGAGGGAGGGAGAGAGAGAGAGAGAGAGAGAGCGAGAGGGAGAGAGAGAGAGGGAGAGAGAGAGAGAGAGAGAGAGAGAGAGAGAGAGAGAGAGGGAGCGAGAGGGAGAGAGAGAGAGAGAGAATACGAGCGCATGGGATCACCCAGTTTTCGATCCATAATTATGGATTTTAAAATAAATCCTGTCCAGTGTGTTCCGCGGGCTGTGTGGCGAATGTGGTGGCCTTCGTCAAGTGCCAGTGCGGCCTGTCGCCACGACACCAGCAAACACACAGTCACCAAGGACCGTTGAGACCCCCCAAACCAGACGTCCCCAAACTCAGTGCCAAGGTGCCCTGGAACACAACCCACTCACACACACACACACACACACACACAATGCCTCTGAGATATGCCGGTCAGAGCTCCGAAAAAACCCTGGAAACCATTCAGGAATATTTTGGCAGGAAAAAGGAATATGTGGATATATTACTTTTCTACAGTTTCAGTGTCCTTCTCTTTCTCCCTCTCTCTCTCTCTCTCTCTCTCCTCGAGTAAAATTATAAATCATCTCCCGGCAGACGAAATTTCACGCTTGAAGGGCATACAACTGTAACATCTGGTGGGGGTCCCAGTCTCTCCCCGTCTCTCTTCCCAGAATCCCCCTGGGGCCGAGCCGACGCTGGGCTAGCGTCCCCTTTCCTCGCGTCCCCTCCCGAAAACGGAGCGAGTGTTTAGCGGGGGCTGTGCGCACCGCGGGCCCGGGCGTGCAAGCGTTGGTTTCTACGTGGAGGAGACTTGGGCTCCCAGGATGCAATCTGCCTGCTGTCTGTTTAATTGCAGCAACAGGCTTTATTTAAGCGTTTCTGTCTCTAAATTGTATCCTCCATAACGGGATCCGGTCATTTCTACTGTGACAAAAGAAAGTGTATTTTCTTTCAAAAAATTTCACAAATTCCCCCGAATGCTTCCAACTGGACAATAGATATTAGCATTATATTAGCAAATATTAGTTTGTTGCTTGATGGGATTAACCACATCCATTACAAAATCGTTATCATCTTAACTCAAATCCTATCCCAAACCGGAAATACTCGCCTGCAAGCTCCAATTCAACAACAACTAGTAAACAAGTGGGAAACAAGCACAACAACTCAAATGAACCAAATGGAGAAGACCCAGTGAAGTGTGGGCTGACCTGGTCCACCAGGAGACACACGAAAGACCGATACAAATGACCGGTCACTGGGCAAGGTGTCGCAATGCAGGCTGGGTAAATGGGATGTGAATAATATCCCCCACACAGCAATGGATAAACACTAATAGCTTAAATGAACCGCTGCTCAATGCGGCTATTTAAACATTGATCTATTGTAAAGACAAATAAGAGCTCTGTTTGTTTATAGCCGAACATGAAACCCCACCAATACGCTCCCAGGACCAGCTGACAGAGGCAGTGCTGAAACTTCGCCGTGATCTTTTAAGTTTTGCGTCGTCCCTTCTGGCACAGATGCCGGCCGCCGGCCGGGGCCCGGGGGGGGGGGGGGGGGACAGACCAACCCTGACGAGTAAAAAAGTCCGGCGATGTAGCGCTAACTTTTGACACGGGCATATGCCCGCCTAACAGGGAGAAACAGCTTTGGGGCGGAAGCGCGGGCATATGGCCGGCTCCTGTTCCAACAACAACGAGACGCCGTGTCACCTTGCAGGCCACCTGCGGCCACTGGGGACGGCGGGGGGGCGGGGGATTTAAGGTGACACACCCATGCCTTACACACCCCCCCCCCCCCCCCCCACACACACACACACAGTTTCTATTATGCTAGAGGCCATATGTTTATCTTATTGACCTTTAGGTGTCCGATGGCGAGCCCCGCGTTCTGTCAACGCGGCCAGGCAGGCGTGACGGCAAGCCGGAGGGGTCAAAAATACAAAAGGAGCTTTAAAAAAAAAATAAAAATAAAAAAAAAATAAAAAAGGTTTATTACCCCCCTTCCCCCCCCCCCGTCCCCCCCGGTGCCTCTGTTCAGCCCCCCCTGCCTTCCCTTCCAGGTCCCGGCGAGCAGCAGTGCTTTGCACGATAGAATGGCCTGCACAGACGTGCTCGTGGCTTGGCACCGCCCCGCCCGTACGCCGGGCCCAGAGAGGAAGCTGAGCCTATAGACACTGTATCTCAGAGCCAGACACACACACACACACACACACACACACACACACGGGGGCACGCACACGGGCACGCTCACGGGCACGCTCACGGGCACGCTCACGGGCACGCTCACGGGCCCTTCGTGAGAGTGCATGGATCTGATGACCCCTACAATTGAACAGTATGAAGTAAAGCCGGCTTGTCCGTTTTACAGGTGGGACTGTTTATTTAGTTTCCGGTGGGATCAGTTGCAGATGCACTTTTCCCGCCATGTGGTGGGGGGGGGGGGGGGGGGGGGGGGGGGGGGGGGGGGGGGGGGGGGGGGGGGGGGGGGGGGGGGGGGGGG
>JAODLI010000206.1:0-12225 GCA_027575585.1 Percopsis omiscomaycus | reverse complement strand
CTGGTTAAGAGCCTAGTGACATGATCTTTATTAGTTGAATTGGATGGACGTGTTCTACATATGGCAAAGTCATTTGGGACATAGGCTTGGAATCATTTAGCAACACAGTTGGTTAGGTTTGCCCATATCGTCCGTGTGAAGCGTGAAGCAGTCTAATTTACCTATAGGAAGACGGTTTGTGGACTATTTGATCGTTTGACTCTTGTATTCATCTGAGGTGAGAGTAGTTTGTGAATGGAGGTGGTGGGATACTATACAGTACATAGGTGATGTATAGGAGACGATGCGGGGGTGTATAGAGGGGGTCTGATGGGCTGGAATGGCCTAATATTGATGTACTGTCATGTGCAAGGGCTTTATGTCCTCCTCAGTGCATGACATTGAGAATCAGATTGGAGTGTTGTGTCCCATGGCTGTAGAGCTCAGATGCTCATTGATCTGCTGTAGAGCAATGACTGCTCAGGTCAACAGTCAATTCAATACCGTGTGTGTGTGTTTGTGTGAGCAGGAGAAGGAGAATATAGTGGGATTGCTGGACCCACCTGATGTTAATTCAAGTGAGAATCTTATAGACTCTGCAGATAAGACCTCTGTGGCTGTTGGCTCTGAGTTTGACTTAATTTCCTTTAGTCATTTTTAATTGTTTCCCCACTTAAATCCTAGTTCCTTTTTATGCTGTTTATTTCTCATACATTTGTCCTATGAATAGCCAGGAGAGACATTTATTTAGTTTGTGTTACTTTTATAATGTAATAAAATAAAAAATACAAAAGGGCACTTTTGACCCAAAAACTGTCTCATCATATTATTTTTGGTTTTGCAAGACTTGGGTCAAAATGACCCGCATTGACCTATAATGGGAAATGCATCATTTTATTCCAGCTATTTGTTGCAATATAGTTAAATGCCGCTTCTCCATGTTTTGTTTAGACTCTAGGGACAGTTAATAGACCAGTCCCAGATGACCTGAGGAGTCTAGAGCGTTCATATTGTAAAAGCATTCCAGTGATGAATTTTTGCCTTTAACCAATCAATTTGCATTTGTACAAGTGCAAAATACACTGATGAGACAAAACATTATGACCACCTGGGTGGTCATTATGTGTTAGGATGGGCACTCTGAGCAGTCTGCAGCTACACAGTTTCACACAGCAGGGTGCGATGCATTGTGTGTTGTGACACATTCCTCCTGTAACCATCATTAAAATGCTCTGCTATTTGTGCCACAGTAGCCCTTCTGTCAGTTCTTTGCCCTTGTGCATAGATGAACCTTGGGTGCCCAACACCCTGAGGCCAGGTTCGTGGTTTGTCCCTCCTCAGACCCCTGTGGGTAGGTACTCACCCCTGCTGACCAAGTTACCCAAAATGCTTTGCCTATAGGTGGCGCTGTGGGAAAGATGCATGGGTTAAGGTAATGAATCACTGTAAGGATTTATTTAGTACAGGAAGATGGAGAAATGCGGTAAATTGTAGGCTTCTATCTTGAATTATGTTTGAGATAACACAGTTGATAAACTGTAAAATCATGAATTTGGGTCATTGAGGGCCAGGTATCGGCAGGAAATCATATTTTTCTCCAAAATCTAAAGTTATCACTGAAATCTAAAGTTACTAATTCTTTACATGGAATGTCATAGTGTTTGTCATGTGTTTCTGGGCTAAAGATAAGCAAGAAAAATGATTCCTCCGGGTCATTTTGACCCATTTCATTGTCGTTAGATGACTGTGTATGTTTAGGGTGGAGATAGTGAGGACAAACTGATCATATTTGTATTTGTTTACCAAATCTAATTTCCTTGTTTTCATAACAATGTCTCATCGACATTGCCCTTGGTGAAACTGCAGTGATTTTAATGACTTTGTGTGTGTGTAAGTGTGTGTGTGTTTGTGTGTGTGTGTGTGCGAGCGTGCGTGTGAGTGATTGCGCGTGCGCGCAATCTTTTGACTTATGACTGATGGACTGACAATCTTCTCTCTCAGTGCTAAACCTGCAAGGCATTCACACATGATAGACGTGACATGAATCAGTCAAGTTGCCATGTTGTCCACTATGACGGGGACTCGTGACATTTTCAAGGGAACAGAGCAGGAGAAGACAACAGAGGAAATGACGTGCAGTGGAAGAAGGCAACAGATATTCTTACCCAAGTATATAATCACTTGGGAACGCTACATGCTCTTTTTAAGGATGATTCCAGAAGTCACAGAGAGCAGGCAGTTTTAGCTAAGCTAAGCTACGGGCTTCCGTGCAGCAACATTCCTGTCAGGAACTCGCCAGAGTGTCTATAATATCACTAGACGTCTGCATAGCCGGACACATTTAAATAAGCCAACAGTACAGTTTCCAGCCATCAGTCTGTGTATGTGAGGGCCACAAAGCATTATGAAAGAATTGTTTCAGAGCAACAACTAAAGGATGTACTGCATGGTGCAGAATAGTGCACTATGACAAAATACTTGTTTTTTGTTTGTTTTGTTGTATTATGTTACATTGTATAAAGGCCGTTGTACTTTCAGTGCATTATATTACATTCTATCAGCAATGGCTGATATACATTACTTATTTACATACTGTGTATATATAGTTATATTGTTTATATTTTTAATACTTTTTAATTTCTTATCTTTCTTATATTTAGAACGTTTGATATGATATGCACTAACAACTAAACAAATTCCATGTATGTGTAAAAAACTATAACAATTATTTTTTAAATAAAGCTTTTCTGATTCTGATTCTGATGGCACTTACTGTAGGTTCAAAACATCAGATTCACACTCTTTTGGGAGAGTCTGGCCTTCTTCCATTTGTTATGCAGTCCATAACAAAACAGTAATACAAGCTATAATAATAGTAGGCTACCTCTACTACTACTACGACTGCTGCTGTTACTACCGATACCGATAATACCACTGCCACTACTACCACAACTGCTACTACCGCTACTAGTACCACTGCTGTTGCTAATGCTAATACTACTATTAGTACAACTCCTAAGCTACAACAGCTACCAGCTCCTCGCTACTGCTCCTACTACAGTAGTATCTCCTACATCTGCTACCAGTACTGCTACTACCACTACTGGTAGTGCTAATGATGACATCATTATTGTAAAATAAGCCAAATACTAAAGCTAGTAAAGCAATGGCAGCGTGTGTTTGTGCTTCAGGGCGATGAACATGTCTGCTGGCCCTCCAGGGGCCGAGCTCACCGACGAGGAGAAGGAAATGATCAACAGCGTGATTGCGCGAGCGGCCGCGATGGAGGCGATGGAGCAGGAGAGGATTGGGTGAGACAGATGTCTCGCTTACCACACCGCACACACTTGTAACGCCGTCTGTCAAGGGCATCCATTTGTACCTCCGCTTGCACTTGTTTTTACCATGTTTACTGCCCAGGCGGCTCGCCACTCGCCTGGACAACATAAAGAGGACGGCGTGCGGAGACGGACAGTCCCGCTGTCTGCTGTGCGGGGAGTCTTTTGGGCCGCAGGGAGTCACGGCTGTCCTCTGTGTCCAGTGCAAAAAGGTATACAGGACACCACTGGCACCTGGAATCTGTTCATTCGCCATTCACAGGGGAAATAAATCAATCCAGTAGGCAACATCTGAATAACTGTACAGGGAAATTATTGTTTGTTTACATGAGCTGAAACCGTGCTTTGTAACTTCCTATAGCGATAAGAAGCCAGTGGACCCTGCTCTAATTTGTTCTGACAGACACACACACACACTTTGTACCTCTCCGTCTAAAGTATTACGTCATGTTTCTAACTGCTGTCTTGCTATGGAGGCGTGCCATCTGAACTGTGATAGTATAGCCTAAATGCACTCTACGCACCTGCCACCAGAGACCAATCTGTGTCTGTTTGTGCCTGTGGACACGTGTGTGTGTGTGTATGTGTGTGTGTGTGTGTGTGTGTTGCAGCACATGTGTAGTAAGTGTGGGATTTGGAGTAACACCCGGTCATGTCCTGTGTGGCTCTGTAGAATCTGCGTTGAACATCAGGAGGTGAGGGACTCTTACACAACCATACAGCCCAGACACAACACTGGCCCTTATGTCATTCTCCCTTACCACATCGTGGCTTTTATCTAGGCCAAACCGTTTCCCTTCCCTGCGTTTAAGATGGCCTTACTGTATAAAGCAGACTCACATTTCATTGTCCTGTGCTAGCACCGGGAAATGAAGCTGTGTTCATACTCCGTCAGCAGCCATATCTGGAAAATAAGAGCTTTTGTATATTTAACACAGAATCAAAGCATTGATTTGATCAACAGATAACCAGAGGAACGTTCATTCACAGGGTTCATTCGTACAGGGCCTATTTTGACGATCCTGTGTCTGGTGAGACTACAGCCATGGGGAAGGAGCTCTTTAAATAAATGCTCTTTGCTGTCAGTCACAGCCAGAATAAATACACAGTAACTAACCTGTATAGTCTATGACCATGTTCTGTTAAAAAACAGATCAATCAATCACATATATTGTACATAAATGTATTTGTAGTTGGCATTGGGCCTATCTACAATGAAAGACACCATAAAATGACTTACAACTCCAGTACAACCTCTCATGTGTGCTGTAGATGCAGAAGCGGTCTGGAGCCTGGTTCTTTAAGGGCCAGTCCCAGCAGCTTCTGCCCAGCCCCCTGCCACTCTCTGAAGCGCTGCAGTCCAGTACTGAGAACCTCTCTAAGCGAGCCCAGTCCAACCCTGCGGTAGCGGATGGACCACACAAAGCTCAGGGCTATCAGCGGGATGCAGGTAAAGAACAAACAGATTCAAATACAGGTAGCTCCATAATCACCATTGAAAACACACAAACAATGTATGCATTTTCTTAAAGATAAAACTAGAAAAACTAGAAATATAAATAAAATATATCTTTCAATCATGAAATTATCCCGTGGCCCCCTGAAAAGCATCCCCCCCCCCTCAGATTTAAAACCACTGAGTTGGTGTTGGTGTTATCATGTTGGCTCCTCAGAACCCATTAGAGAAGCACAACAGCCCCACTGTGGATCAGAACGAAGGAACGTTGAGCAGAGGGCTGGAGCAGTAGCGGTAGAAGAGGGCTCTAGCCAGCGGCAGCCTTCTGCGACATCTGTAGGGAGAATGGAGAAACCCCTGTTAGCCCCCAAACCACCTAGCGCTACCACCGCACCAGCTAGTTTAGTCGCTTCCAAGAGTAAGTAGATAGCAGGGTAGTTAAATAAACACAATTATTGTTATGATCTCAGCATAAAGGATGAAAATACATGCCAACAGGAGTAGTGTCTATTTACCACAATTAAGGCTTCGAGGACTAAGTGACTAAGACTGTTTACTTTCTATAGATCTTGCTCCGGTTGTGGAAAATAGATACCAAGAGAGGGAAGAGACAGCGCCCCCTCCAGCTGTGGAAGAGAAAAGACAAACTGTGGGCAATACCCCACCAGCGCGTATGCCCACTACGATGTCTATTCCCCCAATCACCAGTCCTCCTACCCACAATGCAAAGCCCCCACAACCATCTCCGGCAGAGCAAGAGGATATCGACTATGATTCTGATGATGCTAGTAAGACTGTGATTTATATTTAACTGAGCTTGCTATGAACCTTGCGGCAAAATCTTTGTTCATATAAATTCATAGAAACCTCATTTTTCCATAGATCTAAATTTTACTTTGGTTTACAAATGGTTAAAAAAGAGAAATCACCTCATCATGGCTTCCAGACAATATGGGTTACATTAAAGGTGCAATAGCCCAAGTATTTACCATAGGAAACTTAAACTTTGTACTGCCCCCTAGTGGCATCAATGCAGCAGTGCCAATACTAACCCTATGGGTAAACATGGTGGGTCCCTCTAACAATGGATTATTTTTTAACATCCTGAGGACATAACATTGAGGCCAGGAAGCTGTAGATTTTATGGTTTGACAAAAGTTAAATTGGTTTTTTGAACATGTGTGTTTTTCTTTGGCAGCTACTCTGGGCTCCCTCGAGTTCAGTCTCCTCTACCAACAGCAGAACAGTGCCCTGCACTGTTGCATTGTCAAAGCTAAGGTGAACATACATACTATGTGCAGGCTCTTGCACACACATACACACACTCAAGCCCACATCTCCCTCCAGCTAAAACATGACGCCTCTTTAATTCAGGGTTTGAAGCCAATGGATTCAAATGGGCTGGCTGATCCCTACGTCAAGCTGCACCTGTTACCAGGAGCCAGTAAGGTAAAGTATCACATATTTAATTGTTATGGATATTTATTACTTTAGTATAGACTTGATAAATCCTAAGTGCAAATGTAATAAAGGAGTGATAATCTTAGATATAGCACATTTGTTATATAAGAGTCGTATCGCAAATATCCCAAACCTAACGTGTTTAAATGAAGGGCAATGTACTGTATTTGGGTTTTCATAACTGTCTGGAAAACATCCAACCTTGAATCTTATCCATCAAATACTGTGTGAACTTTGGTAGAACTCAACTAACAGAGCTGACAAACAGTTTGGTAATTAGATGAGTAGCATTCGAAATACACATGGAATAATTCACCCACATGCTATTTATATTAGGTCAACAGTAACTAGTCATTTCTTAAGTTAACTATTTCCAACTCCCAAACAATTTCCAAAAATGTTAGAAATCGCATTAGCGCATATCCCACTGTGAATGTTATGACTTTCTGTGCTTTGTCTCACAGCTGACTCTCTTGAGCCTGGAGGAAATGTATGCATGCCAACTGATTCAGTGAATAGAGTTTGGAAGACCAAAATGTAGTCATGCTTGATCTCCCTCTGTTCTTTTATTAGGTCAAAAATACCTCTTGGTGTGCATATAATGAGAAAAGAACTGCAGGGGCTTGGGAAACCTCTTACTTATGATCCTAGTTTGGTCTTTCTTCGTGTATGAATGAAAATGAAATGAAAATTATTTGATTCAAGTTTTTCGTTTTTTTCGTGCAGTTTTTGCAGTTTGACTAAGCAATCTGTCTTCGGCTTCAATTTTATCCCCAGTAGTTTGTTGAATCCTCCCGCTGTGCTTTTTTTTCATTCTGTTTTGTGATTCCAAACCAGAAGTTCTAAAATAGTGCCAACGCTTCATTTGATGTTGTGTAATCATCCATGACTAACACTGAGCAATGGCCTCATGATGACGGTCGAATGGAGCCTGGCCTATTATTTTAAGCAGATTTCTAATGGAACAGGGAGCAATGGTGTCTTCTGTAAAAGTCTGTCATATGCTGTAGTATTGTTTGACTGTTCTTTCATTCCCTTCTGTAATATTGTTATGAGCTGCCTTCACGAACATTTCCTGATTACTCTTTGGTACTACTAGGTCATTGATGGAGTTTCAACACTATGTATTATAAATAATACATACTGTAGGTCTGTAAATAGAGTAATAATGAATTGTATTTCATCTTTCTCTCTCTACTTGAATGTGTCTCCCTATGTTGTTTTTCAGTCTAATAAGCTTCGCACTAAGACACTGAAGAACACTCTGAATCCTGTGTGGAATGAGACACTGATCTACCACGGCATCACGGACGAAGAAATGACTCGTAAAACACTACGGTAAGAACAACTTAGGGCCCCCTTTTTTTTTTTAAATGTTTCCAATGAGGAAACAAACGCCTAGAGAGCGCTCCGCCTTTTTTGTGCCGCCGCTCAGAGCACTTCTAGGTGAACATTTCTCAACTTTTCAGAAAGGCGCTGGTGTCGTTAGCTTTTTTCTTTTTCAGGTAACCAATGAGATGTTACGGGACTCATCACCCTGGTAACTTCAAATTGCCCCTTGCTTAGCCTAAAATAGGCCTGAAACCGAGCTCCATCTAATCGTAATTCCTGAACGAGGCGATGATATTCTCCGTATGGATGTCTCCTACGGATCGTATTATGCACCCACATCCTCCTTGCTCTTCGGCTATCAGATTGAGCGGTGAAAAGCTCACTCATACACATTACGAGGGCAAGCATCTTCCGATTGGTGCTCATAGTGAAAAACACAATATCACAATAATAATAATAACAACAACAAAAATAATACTAAAAACGTAATCAAAAGCAAAGGGGCAATGCTAGCGATATGCAACACCGGTGGTGATACTATGTTGTGCGTGCGCTGGGTTGAAGCACTCCCCAGTGTTTTTCTGCCCCACGCTATATGGACACAGGCCCTTAAAGCGACCTTTTCTCCTACAGTGAGCCAGTGAAACAAAATGTTTGGCAGGTCTTAGTGGGTCACTGAGCTCTGTCTGTCTCCAGGCTTTCAGTGAGTGACGAGGACAAGTTTGGTCACAATGAGTTCATAGGTGAGACACGCGTGGCCCTGAAGAAACTCAAGGTCGACGAGAAGAAGAACTTTAATGTTTGCCTGGAGAGGGTGATACCGGTAAGCCCATGGATCATCTCACAGACATCACATTTTTCTGAAGAAAATAGCGTGAAATGAATCTAAGCTCCACTTCTTTCTCTCTCTGAAGGTGAAGAAGGCTGTGGGCGGCTCGATTCGGGGAATGGCTCTCTACGAAGATGATGTAAGACAGCTAAATTCACACGACCGTGAAATTGATATAATATTTGTTGCAGGGTTTCTTCTAACTAAAGGCCATTAAAGGAGTATGATGCAAGATATAGTGTATTTTCAATTTCTCTTCTCCAATCGCTAGGAAATCCCTCAGGTCAAAGGAACTACTTTAAATGTGCCAAACCTCAGCACATCTCAATGGATGTGTATCTGACACGTGTACTTGCATACACATGCTCAATGCAAATCTGTTTGTTAATGCGGACCCGTTTAAGCTCAACACTGCCCCTTGTGGACAAAGCACACACTACAACTTTAAGTTTGTTCTTATGTGGGAATTCAAACAAGCCGCGGGTCTATCAGAACTACAGTCTATGATCAGAACTGATAAACCCTCTCTAAAATGTTGAATAAATTACTTAACTTTAAGAATGTGCTTTTTTTCTTTTATATGAAATACAATAAACCTAATTTCAGCCATACTAGTATTTTCATGCTTAAATTTGTAAACCAAGAATGTTTGTCATCAACCCTTCATGCATTCTTTTTAGATTAGTGTACAAGAAAATACACCAGGTAAAATCATTCACTCTATTTATAGAACCCTTTGGCATATGTACTGTATAACGCGTGTGTGTGTGTGTGTGTGTGTGTGTGTGTTCTACGTATGTCAACATGTGTAGTTAAAGGAGGACGAAGCTTCGGAGGACAGGGGTCGTATCCTGGTGTCCCTGACCTACAGCAGCCAGCAGGGTTCTCTGATAGTGGGCGTGGTCCGCTGCGCGCACTTGGCCGCAATGGACTCCAACGGATACTCTGACCCTTTTGTCAAAGTGTATGTGACCTGTTGAGCAAACCCCCATTTCCTTCCTGTACTGACACATGCATCCAGAAGAACGATAAAGCGTGGAATGTGTATATACTGATTAGGGTTATCTCTAGGGTCTTGATGCACATGCCTTGACCCTGCTCTGTCCTTGTTTGCTATGTAGATTTCTGAAGCCAGATATGGGGAAGAAAGCTAAGAACAAAACTCAGATCAAAAAGAAGACACTTAACCCGTTGTTCAATGAGGTGGGTTCTCCCAAAACCGCTCTTCATCTTGGATACTTTGTCATATGACCCAAATATCAAAGGTACACTCCCCGATTGCGCTATCGTGCCCCCGGAAGCTCAAATTCACTCCCCTGCTCACTGTTTTTAAACACAACTGTACACAAAAGTGCACGTGGCTCTAGCAGAGGGGGTGGAGTCGACATGAACCTATGAGAGCTACGGGGGAGGAGTAGAAAGGAATGCAAGCCTCTCCACATACAGTACTCACTATAGTATGTACCGTATCTTTATTATGCTTTACCCTTTACCCTACATGGCACAGGTCTGTAGCAGATTCTCTGTTATGGCTCTGAAAACCAGCTGTTCACAAGGTCACTTTCAAGTGATATGGATGTTTACAATATAAAGAACTGTGCTCTTCAGAGAACCAAGGGCTTGTCTTTGTGCATCTCTCGGTTATGTTAAATTTGCTTTGTGAATGAAGAGTCAGCCTCAGAACATTTATTTGAAGTTAACATTATTTAATGTCAATTATTTTATTCATCACAAACCAAAACAATGGTGTTTCGCTGGCCTGAACCACAAGAGCCACAAATTGAGAAGTGTACTTTTAACTGTACAGCTTATGTTCAAATTACTCCCGTGTTTTTCAGGAGTTCAGCTATGAAATAAAGCATACTGAACTAGCCAAGAAAACACTGGAGATCTCAGTGTGGGATTACGACATGGGCAAATCCAATGATTTCATTGGTAAGTTCTGGCTGCATTTGTGCTCCATCCATCCATCCATCCACCCACCATTCTTTCAACCAGTTTTTAATGTTTACTCTGACTCTGTCTCCAGGAGGATGTCAGTTAGGGATCCAGGCTAAAGGAGAAAGCCTGAAGCACTGGTACGAATGCCTGAAGAACAAGGACAAGAAGATAGAGCGCTGGCATGTTCTATTGAATGACAACACTGTTCAATTTGAGGATTGATAACTCATTTTACTATGTAAATGAATTCCATTTCCCCCTCATTCTTTTCTCTGTGTGAACAACTCCTTTATCTTCCTTTGGGCCATGGCCTATGGAAGCTATTGTACCATGCCTAAAATGTAATGCTTGGCTTGTTTCTAACTGCTTCAAACACACCTCCTTAATTATGCACCTGTGGTTTGACGTGTTACACTATAGACTACTGATATAATTCCTTCCTCTTACATGCATATAAGTAATTATATAATAGGAAACAGATTCTATGGTGAAAATATACCCTTCTTCCAGCTACCCCAGTTGGAATTTATCTTCTCCTTATCTGCTATTTTCCCAGACTTGACCTGTCACCCTGTCATCTAGATAGCTACTATTATAATATGTTATAATGCTCCGTTACGGATGGCATTGTTTGTGCACAAAACATTTAATTTAATTTGTGTTATTATGTATATTGTACATGGTTATTATTATATGGAACAGTTATGAATGCTTAGTTACTGCAACTTAAAAAAGTTAGTTGATAAATGTGAAAAATGTTGATTTTCGGAATGCACCGACGCATCACAGGGGTAGATTATATTATCACTATTGTCAAATCAAATAAAGCTCTTGTGTGCAGAGCAATTGTAATGCCTATAACATTGTATGATATTGCATGGCATATTGTTACAAACATACAGTACATGTATACAAAATGCAAAATCACAAAGGCCTGTATTGAAATATTTGATTGCTGCATATCAATAAATACTTATGCAAATTCCAAATGATTTATTTTCCCAAATCATTTTCCCAAATCATACTTTTTAATTTTCTTAGTCCATGTTGTTTTTGTTGAGATTCACACTGTAGCTCACATGTAGTTAATCAATAAATACACCATAGATTCCTTTCCGGCGCCACTTATAAACTTGACCTGGAGTGACATGGCATGAAACTTTGTTTGAATCATGCGAGATTTTAACCAATCAGCTCAAGAAGACACGCAGTTGTGAACTTCGGCATCTCTTGATAAAACGTCTCCTCGCCAAGTAGGTAAAAGTTTACCCTCTAAAAATGTGTCCTTCCTTTAGACATCCAAGGTAGCCAAAACTAGATTAATACCTTACCAAAAGTCAATATACCAAACCAAAATTCAATATTTCAGGTTTTGGAATCAAAATCAATGTATATTATATTATTATCATAATATTATCAACATTATGTTGTGTTATTAATTCATAATTATATATATAGCTTCTTATACAACATTTAAAATAGTCCGAATTATGGTAATGTGACGGACAGATTCATTTATACCAACTAATAGGTATTTTTCTCTGAAGGATTTGGTATTTTGTTTGCAATATTAAACGGAATTAACGGAATCCCTTTTCAATCAAGTATTATGTTTAACCAAAAAAAAATCAAACTGTTCAACTCTGATCAAATGACTTGACAGCCCAATATCTCATTATCAATAGGTCTTAGAACATTTCTGAATTGATGGAAGGTTTTGGCCTGTGAGTTAATGATGTGTCCATGTGTGCAGGGTAGCTGTAGTCAATATGTCAGTTTCACTGATTTCCAGCCTGGGGGGGGAGGGAGAGAGAGAGAGAGAGAGAGAGAGAGAGAGAGAGAGAGAGAGAGAGAGAGAGAGAGAGAGACATCTCATTTTAAAATTTTGT